>JBCEWB010076928.1:0-12996 GCA_039654565.1 Peronia peronii | reverse complement strand
CACATCATCCATCGCACCCAAACAGATGACACACATTTTCATAGAAACATTGTATACTGACCATTAACTGGCTATACTCCATCAGCACTATAATATTTTCTAAGATAAAAATAAATAGATCTAGATCTCGATTTTAAATGTTTTCTTTTTAATTTTAAAAGTTTGAAATAAAATTCAATTATTGAGGTTTATTCTGCTTTTTAAATAATTTTTATTTATTTTTATTTGCTAAGATCATGTTAGAGATAGACAATTGACAACGGTTTATTTACAGTGTGGATAGATGGAATCCCCTAAATCCTGTTTTGAATAGTTCTCTTGGGGACATTGAACTGCTTAGAATTAGAAGCTTCCCTGAAGGTCAGTTTCTTTTCTTTCACAGCACTCACAGCAGCTTGTACTGTATCTTCAAAGTAAGACAATCACTATGATGATGCCATGATGCTGACAATAAGAACAGAAGCATTAGATCCTTCTAGAAATTATATATTTCTTTAGTTTGATGAAAACTGAACCTCAGAATATTTGAATACCGGTAATTTAAAAAAAAAATGTAAATGCACACAAAAAATGTCCCATATAAGCATTCAGAGGTACGGAAACTGCTGGCTCATATTGGGTTCATCCAAGAGAACAGAGCTATGCCAAATGGGCCACCTTATAAATAGCCTCTACCTTGCACATAGCGGAAAATTCATTACTATTTCTGTTTTTAAGCTGGCACTAAAGCACCATGGTTTTGTTGTTACTTAATTTAGACTTTGGCAGCATTTATGAGATAGTTGTTTTCTGTAGCACATTTGTTTAGAAACTGATAAAAATGGCAGTGTCCCACACTTACTTGCTTCGATTCAGAAACAAAATTTCTTCTCAGTTCACAACCAGCTTCTCAATATCTCTGCCAGAGCACATCAACACATGAAATACTTGGGATGAGTGAGGCAAAACAAAAAAATCGGCCGAGAAAAGTAGCCTAACCAAAATATATGGCCTATGAGCGGTTCCTTGACTCTAGATCTATTATATATCTACTACCTATAAGTGTAACTACTAGACTAGATTTACATATGAAAATTTCCACTTTTATGAGAGAAATTATATAAATTGTAGTAAATCACCTTTCTTTTTTATGTTTGCAAAATACAGTCGAACTCCTCTTTGTTTCTCTAGTTTCAGTATAAATAGTAATAAGTCAGTAAACACAACAGTTACACAGTGAACTCTGGCAATGTAATGTTGACATAGTATAAATAATGAAACAAATTACAAAAATGCCAATCATGTTGCTTCAAACTGTGCATGTTGACCAACATGCCTCATCTGCATAATCAGTATCTCATTAGAGGATGGGATACATCAGCTACATGTATATCATTTTGTTTGAGTAAATTCAGGAATGCAAAAATGAAAATTGCATGAAAATTTCAAATTAATATTTAATGATATTGCATTCATCATCAACAGATTCTGGCATTTGGTGCTCTTCTGCTGCGGCTTCTTGATATGGGAGCTTTCTTTTCAAATGATTTTGAGATCAGCCAAGGATTCCGCACAATGTGGCGATCCCATCAGTGGGAAGGTATTTAAAGACATTTCATGGCTTGACCCAGGTTGAAATGGGTACCCAACTGTAGATAGAGAATGCTATTGTTAGACTTCTGACTGAGGATTTGAGCCTTACACTTAATAACAGGCAGCTGTCTTATGCATATGCTTCCCAGAAAGCTGAGAATCTATTTGAGTGACTCCTTTTGATCTGTGGGTTAGTAATAGATTATAGAGCACTCAGAGCTTGTACAGCACAGGGGCAGATGCTATATAAAATAAATATTATTTATTGTTATTTTAATTGTTGTTACAACAGGGGATTTGATGCTTCATACATTCTTATGACCTACACATTGGTTGTATTTCCTGACAACACCAATTCAAATGGTTGAGAAAGATGATTTTTAAAGGAACAATTTTTCATTTCATCTTTTCTGTAGAGCCATGATGATAACAATTATGGCAGTCTGTGTGGAAGACATAAGATATAGATCTATTTGTTCCTTCACACAACAACCAGCATTCCCCTTTATTTGCATGTCCATATTTTGATAAAATATGAAGAGAAAAGTGATTGGCTCATCATACACACTTTGTGTTCTGAATTTGACAACTCTAATTTAAAATAATAATTAAGGTAGACTTAGGACCACAAGGATAATCGTCATTGCTGGAGCAAGATTTTGAAATCAATGAAAAACATCAAATGTCTTCTTTGTTTCTTGTTGGAAATATGCATGTTTATGAAAGAGCGTTTCATCCTATTTTGACATACTGGTATAAACTTAAAAGTTTTTATGACCAGTATTGCTTATGAAGTTAGCCTGTAAGCATTACACGTACATGGATATGTTACATTCATTCATCTATCTTATGCCTTTCATCCATCTCAGGGGCAGATATCTTGATGTGTGGCATACATTACGATTCATGTACTTATCTGTTTTTTTTTTTCTTTCTTAATCTTATGTCCACAGCTTTCATTGCCAGTGATATCATTGTGTCTATCTGCCATGTGGTCATCATTGCCTTCAGTGGCTACATGCTCATCTTGGTCACTCAGAAGGTCAGTGGAAACTAAGAATAAAGAACTGAATGAATGAACTTCAGTTAGTGTGGCCTGACAGCCACTACTGCTGTCGTAGTGTGTTAGTTCTAATTACATTTACTTACTCAACGCAGTAAAATGTGTCAGATGAAATTATTCACTCTCTGCCTCTGAGTCTCACATGACACTAACAGAGACATTAATAAATCAATAGCAAGTTTATTCATGTTATGTATTGTTAATGTTATATTTTTTTTATTGTTATAATTTACTACCTGTATCCAAATGGTAATGAATCCAAGTCTAAAATAAACCATAAAGCCACCATAGCCAGAGCTGAGATTATAATTAGCTGACACTAGTGACAGTATCTGATGAATGGTTTCTAGTATCACTATCAGTTCACTTCATTGTTGAAGGGAGGAAAGAAGAAAAATGTAAGTGACAAGAGCTGAAAAATAATTACATGATAAAGTGTGAACTTTTGACAGTATGCATTAGACATGCTTGTTTATAATTCATCTCTCATTAATGTCAATGTTGTCCCCAGCACTTTGTTCTATACATGGAAACACTGAGAACCTTCACCTACACCTTCATTATGTACATATTCATTGAGTTCTGCTTCTCTGTCTTCGAGTGGTCGTTTTATGGATTGAACACATTTGTAAGTACAGGATTTTTGTTCTGTGTTTTTGATAGGATTGTTTTCTTTTTTTTTTTCATTCAGACAGAAACATTTTTAGAGAGTGAAATTCAATTCGTAGAACTTAGCATTTCCACAAGCTTGAAGTGTCCATTATTTGCCAGGTGTTATTTTCAAAATTCATTCATAGGGAAAACCTATATACAGTAGGCTTACATCTTGACATGTGTTCCATAGCTTCTGATACTTTTTACAACTTACTAATACTTGATGTTATGTAAGAGAAAGTAATGGTTTTCACACACAAAATATAACAATGACCAGTCTGAAGAAACCATTTGAAAGTGTACAGTTATTATTCACATATGATATATTATTATACAGAATTTTTGTATCAATAAATGGCAAAATCACATCATTTGTAAAAGATTTATGTACACGTAGCTAAAGATTCATGTCATTTTCCATGTTGCAGAGACTGTCCTATGTTGTCTTCCTTTGGCTATATTGGTTGGCACGAACACTGGGAAATGTAAGGGATTTTTTTCTTGAACTGTCTTCCCTCCTTTCTTTTCTTTCAATATTATTTTGACTTTATTATTTGAATGGCCTTGCCAGGGCCTCTATTCCAAATTATTGTCTGGTGATGCTTATAAGTTATATTCTTTTCATTTAACTTTTCTTTGTTTGATTTATTGCCTGAACATACATGCAAGGGTAAGCGATACCCATTCAGTCATTGTTACAGTGAATTCGTTCACAATTTATCATAATCTGTTGTTAAAATTGGAGCCTCATTTTGATATGGATCTGTGCCATCAATAACTGCAAAGGTAATATATGCCTTTCTTAAACGATGATGTATTTTAAGTGAGCAGTATCTTTAAATCGTTTTTCAGCATTGGATATTCATGACAAGAAAAACCTTCCAATCCAGTTGAACACTAGTTGATTTTTACTATTTTGGAGAATTCTGTCAATACAAACAAACTGCATTTTTTTAAACAGTTCTTCTCTTTTTAATTTCAGTTGTTAATTAATATTGATACTGAAAATTATATATCATACTTATGCATATGGTTACACTATTGTTTTGTTTTTTATTCTTGTACAGATTGGCATGACGGTGGTTATGTTTTCTCGTCTCCAAGAGATGGAAGATGAAATGGCATATGAGCTGCGGTCATCGGAGAAAAAATACATCCATTCTTATTCAGCTCTTGGTTAAATGAAATGTTGCCTTAAAACCATAAGAAACCAGCTGTGCAGTACTGAATTCTTTTGCGTTTATTTTGTAAGGGAAACAGAAAACTTGAACAAGAATATTGGATGATTGTTCCAGGGTGAGAGGTGTATGATCATCCACAGAATTAAAGTTCATTAAGGGAAATAGAAGGATTAAATGACTGCAACCAGTGTCTAATTAAAAGTCTACACTGAAAAAAAAAAATGTTTAACTGAAACATGACACAATAAGTCTGCAGAAAAATTGACAAGAAGAGATTGATAATTCCAGTACTTGATCATGAATTGATTATTTTCAGCTATCACAATCTGTAGACTTCTTTCTTTTTTTTTTAACAAAGTTATTGATAGGGAAATTTTCATATGATACATTTCTTTTCACCCTATGACTTTAGAGTCAGAAGGTATGGAAACTTGGAAAGAGCATGGAAGAAGCGAAGTGAATGTAAATTTTGATGCCAGTATGTATGTTTTCAGAAAAAGTTGATAAAACCATTCTACATTGTAAATATATATGTAAATAGCAATTTCATTTAAGCTTCAGGAGAGAAAACACCAGCCACAAAAATGTTTGCTCTATTGGGCCTAATCTGGCAGAAGCCCAGCTTTCAGCCTTTTTTTTTTTCCCCCATTAGGTTCATGAAAAGAATTGTTACTAGAAAATACTATTTTAAGCATTGTGTTTATCGGCATGCATTTTTTATTTTGTAGAAAGAGACAAAAGATGTTGTTCCTTTCTCATAATGGAAAACAAAACTGATATTATCTACTGTTCTTAAAAAATATTCACATCACAAAAATTTTGATAACTTTTGAAATAGACAGAGAGTGTAGCTAAGACTAAGATAGAGTTCTGAATATATAAACAGCATACCGTATGTAAACTGTGGAAATTGGAAATAAGGTCATTATATTTGTCTTAAAATATCCCTCATGAACCTGCATCATGCGGTTTGTAGGTGAGAAACTACAATATTCAATATATGGCATTGCGGAAACTGTGCATATCTGTTTCCCACTACACTTGACATGTGAACACCATGTATCTCACTGTCAAAAGCAAGGCAGCGCTAACCATGTAGGAATGGAATTGATGCAAAGCGTGCAAAACATGTAAGTCTGATTATATGGATCGAGTCAAAATTTTGGTTTGGAACTGGAACATTATTGAAATTTAATTGAAATAATTATTGAAAGCCAGTGTATCACATTGTTTTGATTCTGAAATGAAATACATGTATCAACCTGTTAGAATGATACCTTGAAATGGATTTTTTCTATTTTTCTTGAAAATGGTCATTTTGGACACTCAGTTTGCACCATAACTGTCTGTATATATGTGTGGCATTTTGATCCGTGCATGCTGTCAAGGGATGTCATGACATCTATGATGGGATGTATTAGATCTTAGTTGGCCAATACCATTTTTAATCATTCCATACTCTGCATATTCCCATTCTTTGTACAGCTTGTAAAAAAAAGATTATGTTATACATGTTTATTCATTTCTAATTAAATTTTGATGTCATCGTGCACCATTTCCTTATCTCATAATGTTCAAAAACATTTTTTTTTCTATGCCTTATTTATTCCAGCAATTTTCACATTCCACACTGAAAGAGATCACAAATTATGCCATGTACATGAGACAAGTTTTCATATGTCAAGCAAAATTTCTGAATTACATTTATTTTTTGCAAAAGGCCTTTTAATATAGTTTTATCCTAGGGAATTGTACATATCTTCCATAATCTTTGCCATGCATACATGTGTGTCATCTTTCCAATGCAACATGAAATAAATATGCAAAATTTATAGTTTTCTTGCGTTATGTCTTGCAGTGTTTGTTTTTCCCTTCAGTCTTTCCTGTCTCTGAATGTGAACATGTTATGTTAGTACTACATGTAATAGTAGTTAGTGGGAATGTTTGGAAATATGATGATTTTGTCCTGTACCTGTACATGTATATATGAAATGTTAAGTGATAGGTATGACTGTGATTACAAGATATTTAAGAGCTAATATGATTAATAAATCATAAGGTGACTGAAACTGATGTGTGGTGTACGAAATGAGCTGCACAAGAAAGGAAGCTGCCAATTGTGTAATTATAATAATCCAATAGATTTTTTAAAATAATGAAAATTTATGAGTATATATGAATCCTCAACATATCTCTCTCAGACAAACACATGCACCCAAAAAAAGTGGAAAAAAGGCATGAATTTATGTATTTACATGCATGTCTTACTTAGAGTTACTATCAGACAATGTAATAGTAATACATTTTTACATTGTATCATTAATACAATAAACATTAAGTAAAAAAGTTGAATTTATTCCTACCACTCCACCAACACTATAATCCTTTACAGAAAAGATACATGTACATATAGAGCTACATGTAAGTAGCTTTTTTACTCACCTGTGAATTCAGCTATTTATATAAAAATACAACTCATGAAAGTTGAAAGAGAAAACCGTGAGATAGCATTCCTCCCATTTCTTCCTTCTCCTTTTCTTTTGTTATTTCACTGTTTTGCATTTTATTTATTTATCTGTGGATGTTTCTCATGCACGATAATTCTGTTATCAATGATTTTATGTTGTATCAGCCGAAAATCAACCAGCAGGTTATGTATTTAACTAACTTCTTTCTGCCAGACACTCATTTTCCATGGTTCATATTGCATGCTGTCTTTATACATGTGATAATATAGAGAGAATGCTATAACTGGAGTTAGCGGGGTCTAGTGAATGGTGATATCATCATGATGTCGAGATTGGTTGAAAGACGTAAACAGAGCATCATAAACATAATGGTTCCTACATGTATTAAAATGTTTCCCATTCCTTTGCCCTTGAGAAATACTTGAACGATGGTGCATGTAATTGTAATGTTATGTGACCACTGACCAGCCTCCTCGTTCTGTTCGATGAGTGTTTAACCAACTAATAGATCTACAAACATGTATTCTGTTTTCATCAGGGGATCTAGATCTACGTGTGCGAGGCTTTATTTTTATTTATTTATTTTTTCACTTTTGTAATAAAAATTATTAAAGATTTGGAAATAACAAACTGAATAAAATCTATGGGATGGTGTGGGGTGGGGTAGGTGGTGAATATGTCCTTGAAAGAGTGTGAGGCCAACCTTAAACATTGTAAGCCGATCAAAATATAACAATTATAATAATATTACAGTAACCGCTACTGTACGAAAAACTCCGGTGATCTTTGTGACCTCCAAAAACATAAACGTCAAACTGGCATGCTGTCCGGGGGAGAAAGCGAAAGTTGATTGATACATAAACTCATTGATACAAACCTAGCGTCACAACTGTCGTAACGTTTCAGCAAAACGTGATTTCCGCTGATCACGAAGGAAGTACGGAAAACACTTATATTTATCAAGATATTTACTGACTTACTGAGATCAAGATCTAGACTCAATATAATTTATCTTCGCCCCCGTGACACAAGTCTAGATCTAGATTTAGACTCTAGATCTAGATCTAGTTTCTCAAGATCAAGATCTAGACTCTAGATTTAATTTTATAGAGTTTATACATGTAACTAGATCTAGATAGAACTGAGCAAGATTGTAGATCAATTGGAGGTAGATCTAGATCTAGAGTCTATACACACTGTATCTAGTAGTATAGTTTAGTTACAGACTTTGGATATTAATTATTATGCAGTTTAGCCCAAACATCTGTTTCGCCACAACTCTTTTAACTTGTGTTTACGTAACAAAGACAAAGGCATCAGAATATTTTCGCCCCTTTCCTGGAAGGCTCAGGTCAGGCATCTCAGCTCAAGAAGTCAAGGGACCATTGTGTCACTGAAAAAGCAATTCTAAGTTGTTCACCATTGCCCAAGGAGAATTTGAACCAATAAGTTTATGGCACTTTCATTGAGAGGCAGATGCCTACTAATTGCTTGATGATGGTGTTTCCCTCTTACATGTGGGCATGACACTGACTTTAGGCACTGCCACTGACATGACATTTATAAACCAATTTTTTTTTTTTATACAGCACAATATAAAAGTATTGTCATTCTTCTGTGTAGTGCCACACTCTGCTCATACGTGGCATTATGCATGGCCTTTTCCCATACAGTGTACATATTCAACTGGAATCTGTGACATTTTCTTTGTAAAATTATGTATTTAATTAAGGAAAAAAAAAGCTCATGATGCAACTTAATATCTATAGAATACATTATTCAATATTATTATTATGCCACAGAACTGATTGATGATCAAAGCAGGGATGGAGTTGGCTAATTTCACTGATATTGATATATTTACAATGTTTTTCTGTATCCTTTACAGACAATATTTTTTATCACAAAGGACTTATTGATTGGTTTTGTCCTTTGTTAGGAATCTGATAGCCACACATGATACTGACAATGATGCGTGAAAAAAAAAAATACTGTGTCACCTTTTAGTGCTGTCCAAAAACAAGCAAAATTGATTTGTTGTGAATTTTTTGTCTTTTTTTTTTTTTTTTTTTCAGAGCAAATGGCTTGTCATCTCACAAGAAGTATCCTTCGTTCTTCATGCGGCCTGAGGTATTATTGTGTGAAATTACCTCAAGTTCGTGATATGTTTCCAGGAAAACAGCTCAAAGCAACATCATTACTGTGTGCAAATTCCATAATGTGTTTGAGAGCTTGTGCACATCATAGTTTGCCCTTGCATTTTATAGTTGAGGAAAGATCTCCAAAGTTGACAGTCTTCCATTTATCACAATCACCATGCTCTTTCACAAAACAGTTCTCTTTACTCATTTGTGCAAGTCATTTTCGGAGAACTGCGAGTTCTAAAACACCTGCCCCAGGAGAGATCAGATTTCAGGGCTCGGACAAATGTCTAGTATTTGATAACAAGAACACACTTCAAGTTCAAACAACTTTCAATGAAGCCAAGTCCCTTGCAGCTAGAAAGAACTCAAGACTAGTTTTTCTGCACAGAAACCCTGATGGATTGCTGTGTTTCAAATTGCATAATTTGGATAGCTCATCAGTACCACCACGTCAACTTTTAGGCAAAGAAGACAGTGCGAAAACCAAGAGAAGCAGTATGAAAGAATTTAAAATTAAGTCTGCTATCAACGATCATGATTTAAATATAAAGCTGGAGAGAATTAAATCCATTCTAGTGAAAGACAAGCCAGTTGTAGTTGTTATTGCCACAGTCCAGAGTAATGCTCCGAAGGTAAGGTTTTCATCATTTATGTTGTTTCTTCACACTCTGTGAGCTTCTGGATATTCAGTGCACGACTTCACTATCAATCTGTAATTTCTGTCTCTTTTAATTATTATTATGGTGAAACTTACATTAATAATAATAATTAATATACTAGAATATTTGATGTGAAGTGAATGATTGCAAACTGAGTGACTGCTTTGTCACTGTTTTAGGTAAAATTAAAAGGAAGGAAAAAAAGATTCGTTCAGCACTTACCTTTACTTTGTCATATACATGTATCCATTATTTGAAACTACCACACATACACTAGATTTATCACTATATACATGTATGTAAAAAAAAAAAAAAGAGTTAAATATGTTGTAGCATTATGAGAGCTCAGATGATGAAATTACATGTAGTTGTTATCTTCAGAATTTGACTGAACTTACAGTGTAACTGAAAAGACTTGATTACAGTGAAACATCATTCGTGTTTAGTAGAATTTCTAGAAATAAAATGATATACATGTATATCCATAGATGGTTATTGATAAGAAAGGTAGTTGCTTGTATCTATTTGCTCATATATATGTCCATTACTGTGATACTCACATAGAACATTTATTTTATTTCTTTGTTGATCTTTACAGGAAGTTAAGTCTGCCACGTATTTCATCAAGAAGTTTTCCACAGAATTAAAGGACTTTTGCAAAGTACACCAAGAATACAGCAATGAAAATGCAACACGTTTATCTCTCACTCCTGTAGAGAACAAAGATTCAGAGAGCATGTCCTCAGAATCATCATAGCATGCCAAGACATTTTTGTGAAGAACTTTATACTCTCCTTAATCACTGATATTTTTTGTTTTGTCATTTTCCTCTAGCATTTTGTGCGTCCACCAATCCAATTTAGTTAGCATCAGTAATAGGCCTAATAATTAGGCTTAGTCCAGCTGGACCCATAATCACATACTGTTTGTAATGCCTGTATTTCATGCAACAATGTGGCATCAGTCCACGCAGACAATTGAAAGGCGCAAAAGAGGGGCAGTCACCTTTGTTTAGCTTTGCAATGAACTTCAGGATCAGCCAGGATGCACTTTATGCTGCGTGTACTGTGAATGTAGGGGGGGGGGGGGGAAAACTACCGAGCATATTGATATAAGAGGAACGATGGCAAAATAACGTCATTATAGATGGATGTTATTTATTAGTAATATATAAAGGAGAAAAATCGGGAGCCGAAAAGCATCTCCATGTGAGAAGAATGTTGACATAAGCGATGGCAATATATATATATGTACACAGTATGTGGAATGTACTGTAATTTGATTTCATAGGAAGAAAAAAGTCATATCCATTATGTTTACACAATGTATTTCAGTCCAATTACATGTACTATAGATTATATACATGTACTAAAAGGCTGTGCTCTTGAATCAGAGACAAAATAATTCAATAATAGTCATAACGTATACTTTTTGGAAACAAAATTGGTACTCAAATTTGAAATACATACCTACCAGTATCTTTTCTATCTTCAGAGGGACTCTTGCCAGCTGAACACTGAAATCAGTGGAACTCTGTTTACCAATAAAATAATATCCATTGTTATATGTGGATAGAAAGTGATTCTACTGACTCTCATTGAGTAAGCCATCATGTCAGCAGTGGGTAGTTTTTAATGAGGTAAGAATGCTGCATGTACATACATGTATATGATATAGTAAACCTTTGATCTTCAGTTATTCCTTGAACCCCGTTCAACTACCACACCACCCCCACTTGGTGTTTCATCTTCAGTGAGGCCAAAATTTAAACCTACACTATACATTTCCTACCCCTACCACTCCCATGTGCCTCTCCCTTATCACCAACAGCTTGAAGTGAGCAAGGCCAGACAAAGAATAGGCCTAATTTGACATTCTCTGCTTTGAGTTCCAACAGATGATGACGAAATCATTCAAGAAATCTACATATATATATATTTATATACACAGTCGAGTCAGCTTAAATCGAATTTGCCGGGACCATCCAAATGGGCTCGATTTATGAGAGTTCGTTTTCTAGTTTTTTTTAACTGCTCCTCGTACATTGCCTCTCTCCCCCCTCCCCTCCAAACACATAGGCCCACTTAACGCCGAGTGTGGGGCATATTCACAATACATGCATGTAAATTAATTGCCTAATCCCTCTCGCCCCATCCACGACGCTGTTTCCTTTGTTAGGTGGTAATCACGAGGAGAGAACAAAAGCCGATTTTTACCTTTGTAGCAGCGCTGACCGGTTAGATTTAGAGGAAACTCATGGCAATGGCTTCGAATTATGTGAGAGGCATTTAATGGGCACAAAGAGGAAAAAAATCGATTGTTTCGTTTTTATTCGAATTATCAGAAATTCGGATTATCAGAGTTCGGTTTGAGTGGACTCAACTGTATAATATATATATCGTGGGCGACGTGATGAAAACGCGTAAGTGACATTTTTTTCAAGATGAACTTTGTTCTGTAAATATGCTCCTTACATCTTTGCGGATGTGGTGTAAAAAATTCAGAACTTAAATCACGACTAAAAAAAAAATATTTGACAATAATCAAAACGCATAACTACAACGCGAAGTGATGAAATCGCATAAGTGTGTCGTCATCAGTTATGCGATTTCATCACGCTGCGTCTGGCGTAGCCCCACCTTCCGTCCGACGTGATGAAAACGCATAAGAGCGCCGTTGCCATTTAAGCGATTTCATCACGCTGCGTGTGGCTTAGTCCCGCCTTCCGCCCTGTGTGATGAAAAGGCACAAGTGCATCATTGAGAGCTTAACCCTTTGATGACATTGTAGAGGACTGGAGGGTCAATGCGTCAGGGCGGGTGTTCGAGTCACCTATGTCCATATCATGTCAGATTGGACCAATGTGAACCAAAATTGGTTGATTTCAATAGCTTTATGTCCAGAGGAAATAAGCCAATTTTGGTGCATAACGGTGCGATTTGACACAATGCTCATACCAGGTGACGCAAACTCTCCCCCTGGTGCATTGACCCTCTAGTCCTATATATCGGCTAGACCGCGGCGCCATGAAGATGCACAGGCACATCTCCCTACTCGGGCCCTTTTGATCAATACTAATTGTGGCCATTGTCAGTCAACATGAAAGAGAAAAGCTGTTACCGACCTCAACCATATGGATATTGACCGGGACAAGCTGTTTAAAAAAATGCCGACCAGCGCTAGGTTTTGCTGGGTGCGAGTCATCATGTTTACCCAATTGTCTAGACAGCAGATACCTAAGGCGACGGTTTGCCA
>JBCEWB010076918.1:0-12996 GCA_039654565.1 Peronia peronii | reverse complement strand
TTGTGGCGGCGCTGACCAGTTCGATTTAAAGGAAACACACGGCGATGGCTTCGATTTATGCGAGAGGCATTTAATAGACGCAAAGAGAATAAAAAATCTATTGTTTCGCATTTATTCGATTTATCAGAAATTCGTATTGTCGGAGTTCAGTTTGAGTGGACTGGACTGTATCCTTTTTTGTGTTCATTTCCTAAAGTTTAAACTAATATTACCTGTGTCTAGTGCTGAAAATGAAAGTGATTTTTATCGTGAGTGCATGAGTCACTTGAGTGACATTGTTGGGGTAGGAGGGGGGCTGAAAACTTTTTTTTTTTTTGTCTTTGACCTGACGTCATTTTACTGAGTGATGTGTAATTGGCAATACTTGTTCAATTTCTACTGCAGTTGAGTCCGCTTAAACCGAATTTGTTAGGACCAACCTAATGGGTTCGATTAAAGAGAGTTTGTCTTCCAGTTTTAAGTCTTGAATGACTAATGAGGCACTATTTTAATTATTTTATTACAGAATTAGATGTGTATTTCCTTTTATACAGAAATCTTTGTGTTTATCTTAAATTCAAGCCCTCTCGTATAATTGGATTGCTAGCCCTAATAAGGGCTGTGTTGAAAGCAAATGTAATATAAAGAAAAGTAGAGGCAGAATGGTGTTAGTTTTAACCCTGAAAAGAACTATTGATGAATAGGTTTTAGCCCTGAAAAAGACTGTTAATGCTTCAGTCCTAAAAAGGGCAGTTGAGTAAGTTTTACCCCTGAAAAAGGCTATTAATAAAGTTTTTAACTTTGAAAACAGTGAAAGGAGGCATCACGTAGTCTGTGAGGATGTCTATATAAGTGAGTCAACTGCAAGCAAAAAAAAAAATAGCACGATGTAGAATCTGGCCTATCCCGTCACATGCGAGAACCAACATCATAACACCAGCTCAGCATTCTATTATAGCATGACCCACACACTTCGTAATACATGTAACATGTAGTACATTTCTACATATGCCTGACCTGTAGGCTCTACCAGGATGCTTGATTATCGATCGATTGCTCGGCAGCGTATATCCCCCCTTCCTCTTCCCCCTGTGAACACATGGCCTTCTTATGCTGTGTGCGGGCACAATACATTGTCTAACCCCCCTCGCCCTATCCGCGGCGCTGTTTCCTTGTTTTCAAACTGCTGTATCCACGTTGGTGGAAAAACACGTGTAGAGGACAGAAGCTGATTTTTACCTTTGTGGCGGCACTCACCAGTTCAGTTTAAAGGAAACCCACGGGTGATGGCTTCAAGTTATAGACGCAAAGAGGAAGAAAAATTTATTTTTTCGTTTTTATTTGATTTATCAGAAATTCGTTTTTATCAGAATTCATTTGAGTGGACTCAACTGTATATTAAGTTCTTCATATTGTTATTTGCTTCTTTTTTTTTTATGTACAGTATTTGGTTAGCTGTCATAGACCTCTTATATTTTAAGACATTTTTATAAAATGATGATGAAGGTTGCGAACACTGAATAATGGCAATATTAGTTTGATGAAAATAGACTATACATGTATATATTGTGGCCAGTCAGAATGAGCCATAAATCGCTGGACTCAAACAGAGAAAGCAGGGGTTGAAGGTGACCTAGTGATGAAGATCTAGTATCAATGTTTTTATATTGCAGAAATTGAAAGAACATTCATCTCTGAATAAGAAATATTGCTCTTTTAGTCTTATGGACAGATTATATATCAAGCTGTTGTCAGGTGAATGTTTAGATTAATATGCTCAACTGTTCATTTTTTTCGCATGGAACTGTATTCAGCTGGATAGAAAATCAACACACGACTCATTTTGACTGGTAAGAGACATATACAATATTTTGTTTCCAGAGAAGTGTGAGTGAAGTCTTTGTACACACACATATTTACAGTACAGACATGTACAAATAAGATTAAGTTTATGACTTTAAGCTTTGTTTGAGGAATCTCTAATTTCATATTATGTGTGTCTAGGCCAGTCATGCTTAATATGTGTATGTTGACCTAAAGTGAAGTTTGCCTCATTACAACATTTTAGTAATCTTTTGTCATTAAAATTTATAAAGTGGTACTCTCATGACTTGACAATTCTGAACTCTTGACATCACTTACATGGGTTTTTTGTTTTGCTACATTGATCACAGGATCATTTAACATGAATATTACTAAATATTTTGGTGTACACTGCAATACTAATATAAAGTGTATTTATATTTTTACTATCGTAACTGTAATATAAAGTGTATTTACATTTTTACTACAGTATTTTATTGGGGGTTGGTCACATTGGTTTTATTGTATTGGACATCAACTATTGATAGTGCATTTCTTTATAGTACAATTCATTTGTATCAGTTTAGGCAGTCACATTGTCCTTAGATTTCATATGTTCGTTCTCCACAAGAAAATGATTCATTTTTATTTTTTGTGATTTACTTGTCAATAAATTATACATGATCATGTGTTTGTTTTGTTTTTTTGTTGATTTGGGGTAAAAAAAAATACAACTGGATAAGTCCAAGCAACTGGATTAGTCCAGTACAGTGGGAACCATTTATAACAGGACTGCTTCTAACAGGAAATTGCTTATAACAGGAGCGTCGCCAATCCCCATGTCCATTCCTACTTTGGCAGTAATAAAATACATGTATCTCATATAGCAGTGGTTCGTGACAGTTGAACCGCTTATAACAGGATACCTGTACTGCTAGGCACTCACAATTACATACTACACCTGTACGCCCAGTGGTACTCGGAAACATCACGAGTTTCAAGTGGATCAAGTACGCTTACTAGCATAATCGCTTCACAGCTATTATTTCATCTGCTTTGTCAACTGGATAACTAATAACAGGAGGTAGAGGATGGCTGGTGGGCAATGAGATTAGCGAAGTGGCTTGAGGGAAGAGGGGGTGGCTCATTCATAATTCATACATAACATGATGGACAAAACAGGGTGAGGTGGTGGGCTGACATCGATAAAGATAGGACTCACACGTCTAGCTCCTAACATTAGGTAAGATAAGCACGTGAGTTACCATCACTGACCACTTGGTCCAACTGACCAATCAACAGAGGTGAATACTGACAAGTGCATTATTGTAGATATTCATGCGATGTTGATATCACTGAGTTTCAATTATATGCCATGAACATGTGAATCAAGCCAGATTTATTGGCATCGCATTTTTGTCGCAGTCACTTCGACAGCTCTCCAGTTCCATACATCACCATAGAGAGTGCATGTATGGCCTTTCACCTCAGCTCCATGACAATGTACCCAAGAGATCGCGCATAAAGGATTTGGTACAATGGGAGAACGGGAGCAGGTAGGTGAGGTAATATGATACCCTTGATCTTTCTGTGCGCTTAGGCTAGGCTAGGTTACTCTCGGCACTATGATGGGGACAGTGATGGGGGAGAATCTGGCAAGAGGCCAATGAAGTGTTGTGTTAGAAATTTTATTCATGTGGCCTGTTGCTCTGCTAGGACTTTTGACAAGATTAGGGCATGTACCACTAGTACATTAACATACTGTGACCACTAAGTGATACACTATGTTATTGTTATCCTCCTTACTATGATCTTTGCTCAATCACGGGATATTATCACGCAAAACTAAAAGAATCCAATGAAAAAAAATGTCTCCTATAATCAGGCAATAAGCTAGCAATGTTTTATTCCTCTAATTCATTGTCTGTCAGTTATAACAGGAATCGCTTATAACAGGACTTTTCTTTGGTCCCAGCAATCCTGTTTTATCAGGTTTCACTGTAATTTAATGTGCTTCCTAGCCTCCCTTTCTGCCTGTTGCCTGCCTCGCATGTAGTAATAATGTATAAAACCACAGTTAGTAGTCTACCATCTTTTGGTTGAAACCTGAAGACAAATCACAAAGTGTAAATACAGTCTGAACAGTGGGCACAAAGTCAAAATACTGAAATAAGAGAAATAGTAGATGTAATGTGTATGTTATAAATTGCTATACAGATGACATTGTATTCCCTAGAAATATGTAACATCACCGGAACATTAAATCACAGTCACAACAACAATAACACCTAAAACAAAAACAAACAAATTATTATTAGGTCATTTTAATGATCAAAACATCACAAACATTTTTCATTATTTATTTACAGAAGACCTCATACTCCTCAATTCACAAATACATCACTTCACAGTATAACAACAAATATAGATCTACCGCACATCAATTATGGTCATGTTTTCCTATACCATACTTTCATGCACACTTATTCCTTTCTTAAATTTTTATTATTTTTTATTTTTGGAGGATACACCTCAAGAAAAGCATTTTATAACATTTCCATTTTATAACATTTTTTTCCATAAAAAAAACCGTGTCAACCAATTATTTTTCATGAAAGTATATTTGAAATAGACTCACCTATAAAACATGGTAAATGAAACTTGAGGTTTCACATCACTACATCAAGATGAGTCTATCAATGACCCACTCATTTATCCAAGGCTGCAGCACAACTATTTTTCAAAACTACATGTCCAGAGATTTACTTCTTTGCAAATGTATTTTCTAAATTCCTGGGTACAATTTCTCAGAACTTTGATTTCTTTGCCTCCTTTCATTTGCAGTGTCTATCTGCTATGCGCACAATTTTCTCCAGTATCACATTCAGATGTGAAAAAGGAACACATTCAACCTAACAGTATTATTAAATGAACCACACAGAAATCTGCAAAACCTGATAAAATCATGTTGCTGAGGAATTCAAACAGTACATGAATATTAAACACACAGACCTGCCTGCCCCAACTGCATCCAATACAAATAACTGATTCAAAAACAATGGAAAATAAAGAGAAAAGCAGAGAAAATAATCACATCTATAATGCAACTACAATACATCTTTGCATTGTGCATGCTAGTACATCTCTGCATGATGCATGAAGGCCAACTAATTTAGACCTTAGCAGAAAATGAGAGGCTTCCAAACTGTTCATGGCCACATTCTAGATTTAAGTTTATGTATTGAACAAACAGTAGGTAACTGAGATGAATATGTTTCATTATTATTAAGACTACAATTTTTCTCTTATGCTTTTTATTTAAATAAAATTCAACCTCTGAGACTGGACATCTAGTGCAGTGCTGGGAAAATCTGAATATTTCTGTTCAAGACACTTATGCAATCTTGCTAATAACTGCATGATGAAGACTCTGAAGCTGACATGTCCACTTTTCCAAGGCATTATAACGAGCTGTGCCTGTAGACTCTCTGTCAAGCTCCAGCACCTGATTAACCTGATCAATTCTCCCATTCACAGTGCTGCAATGCAATAACAGGTCCACGATTTATTCAGATTTAATTAAGATATAACTGTTAGACTACCATAAGTGGCTAAAACCTCAGCAGTATCATTATTTCAAATTCAGCAGCCATTATCTATTGTTGCGTTTCATATCATTGCTGGAGCTAGCATGAAATCTCAAATATAAAGCATGCATTCACTGGTGAAATGTAAGGATCATCCAAGTCTTCAGTAAATAATTGATGTAAAAACAGCCTAAAAGGCATTTCTAAATATGGATTGAATGTAAGGCTGTTTTTTTTGGTTTTTTTTTTCTGATGAATTATGATCAGTATTTGTGACAGAGAATTTTAGTGCAGTAAGCTTTTCAATTAAATATCTGTGATGACACCAACAGAGGATTTTCTCTCATTCAATATTGATTATAAGCTTTCTCTGAGCCATTAATTATTTTCTACAAAACTTTCACTCTTATTAAAAGTAATAAAAGAATAGGGGCACGATAGGACTTCCAAAATCTAGAGATACAATTTCCTGAGATAACATGAAATTTAATATATTTTATATCAAACAATAATAATTATCAATATATTCACCTGTCTAGAATACAAGACACCAAGAGATTCTCCACTTCCACAGCATCAATGTTGAGTTCCTAGGAAAGCCAAAGAAAAAATGAAAAGACCATAAAGGAACCTTTTTTGAAAAGTGTAATATATTTTTAAGACTAAGAATTAATTGCATTGCCTTAATAGTTTATCAAGTACAGTGGAAACCTGATAAAACAGGATTGCTGGGACCAAAGAAAAGTCCTGTTATAAGGGGATTCTGTTATAACCGACATACAATGAATTAAAGGAATAAAAAAACTACCTGATTAAAGGAGACACTTTTTTTCATGGATAGCGATTCAGCAAAAAACAGTAATGACAATAGTAGCATGATACACTGTATTAAAAGTCACAATATGTTCATGTACTACCTATAGTGCTAACTGTCAAGTCTTACAGAGCAAATGACCTCATGGATATCTAACACACATGACACTTTACGAATAAATGCTTAATGTGATAGTACGATCAGTATAATTTTTCAGATTTTTTCAGTATTTTGTGCCAGATGTGAAAGTGATCTCATTCAGAAAAACCATGATAAAAATCATTGACGGCAAATCAAGCCTTTCATGAGTTTGTCTGCACAATGATTACAACAAGCTTACCTTTGATATAAAAGGAATGTGTATTCTTGTGTAGGGTTTAATGAGCTTAATAAGAACTTGTGTACGAATATTCCTCAACAGATCTGGAAAAAAAAACAAATTTCCATTGTTACTACTGGCATAAACTGCTAAATTCCGTGGAATATGTTTAAATCATATGATCCTTGGGGCTGGATCACTTACTAGTGTGGGAGATGTTAGAAAAAGGACAATCTTTCAAGGACAATACTCATCTGCCACAGATATCTAAAACATGTCCTAACATGAACTATTCAAAGCAGACCTGCCTACCCTCACAAGAGCTGACATAAGGCATTTTAAAATCCAGCAGTGAGGCCTATTACACAAAGAAGTAAGCCTAACAGCCATCTTGTAGACAGAAAATCGTCCATAGTGATACACTGTTCATGACGATCACTAGTAAAGTAGTATGGACATTTGGTATGATACATTGATGGGTTGATCAAATTTCACACCAAGATTGTCTCAGAATCGTCAAGACTCTTGTCTTTTTTAATTCTATCTTCTATAAAGCAGAAGAGACAGATACAAGATGATGTACAAGATGATGCAAGTTATGGGACAGCCACTGCCTTCTGTCCGTGGTGCTGGTAACACAAATATATGAAATTAAACTGATCGGCGGCATCAGAGCAGATAAATTCCCATTTGTGCCACAAGTGAATGATCCCATGATGGCTTTAAATCACAGAAGTTTTAACTTCACATAACTGTCATTGGCAACATGCACGCTAAGTGAAAGCATAAAGTGAGGAGCAGGGTGAGCACAGGCAACTTTACTGCTGGAAAATCTAAGTGTCCACAGTCAGGCCATCACCAATTATTCCTTCTTCCCATTTAACTCAATGTTCTGACCACCAACAAGCATTTCACATTCATATGCAGATTCCTTTAACAGACATCGCAAGCTGATGATTGGCAGATGAGGTAAGGATGAGAGGACAAACACATATAGGATAATCAGCTTCTTCAGTCACATTGAATAAATTTGACATTCTAATAACTTCTGGGGAAGTAAAGGATAGACCAGAGCTGGCTCACACACAATAGGCAGGACAGTGCCGATGGGGATTATCAGGGCAATTGAGCAAGGCAGACTGACCGCATCACTGACGTTTAGCGCATGCGTAGCAGTGAAGCTGCTACTCACAGAAAAATTCAGGAGGGAAAAACAATAGCATGTGGGCAGGACTGGCGGGATATAACACATAACGTTACATGTGTGG
The DNA here is from genome assembly GCA_039654565.1 of Peronia peronii. NCBI lineage: Eukaryota > Metazoa > Mollusca > Gastropoda > Systellommatophora > Onchidiidae > Peronia > Peronia peronii. The sequence goes on along the minus strand of JBCEWB010076918.1, from coordinate 5,226 downwards.
AAAATCATGTACTACAGGCATAGACCTTGGCAACAGCGGCAGACAGGACCATTTGCTCAAAGCAACACAATGGGGAATGCATTTTTTTCTGGACTGTGAGGGAAAACAGTGATCCAGCGGCATTCAAAATGACTGCAAAGAATAAAAACAAACAGAAAAAAAATATGAACATGTCAAAATCATCCGAATGTGGAAAATTTCGTCTCATGTTCAGGAAGGCAGGGAACTGGGTCAAAAAGTGGAAAGATAGGCAAGCCTGCTTTAAGGCATGGATATCACCAAAAAAGGGATATCCTTGAGTAGTATTTTATTACACAGTTGAAAATCCATTTTCGAATTTTTTTTTTTCTTCAATGAAAAATACAATTGGATCAACACTGTTTATCCAGGTCAACTGAACAGAATCAACAAGAATGACTGACACATCACCAACAAGATATCAGGCAGCCATGGAACAATGATTACAGGGTTGTACATGCCACCAAAAGATTTCTATTTATCAAAGCGAGATAACCTCCACCAGGAGGTTGAAAGACATATGTAGAACATATTTATCAAACAATTATGCACTTAAAACCCATTTTTAAACTAAATGAATCTAAATCTCTCTAAAGAGATGTTATTTCCAGGTACACCATTCTTCCTGAGTCTTGAAAATATTGTACAGCTTAGACTAAATTTTAAAAAAAAATGTTCTGACACAGATACTTTTGAAATGGCTGGGAACTGCAGTTTCCTTCCAACTTTATCCCTTTTTGTGTGTTTTCTCTTTACTCATTTAATTTTTAACAAAAAAAAAAAAAAAAAAAAGAAAGAAATTACCAAAACTGTAGACTGTTTTGATGATTATCGTTTACGCGTGATGAGAACATTTTTATATATAATGAAAATAATGAAAAGTAAGTCTTGACCATGGCCCATCCTTTCAATGGTCTAGTTTTGTTGAGGCAAGAAAAAGAGGAAAAGATTGTTTTGTTCACATTATTATTTGAAAAACAGCGATTTATCGTTAACAAATTACCTTTTTCACACAATAACTATCTGTTTTTGGAAATACTAAAAAGAAAACAGGCGTTTTGGGGAGTTTTCATGGGTTTTTATCTGATTTATGATTCATTCAAAATAAAGCATCATTAGGTGGATAAAATGTTTTGGGTGAACAATTTCAGTTCTGACAAGTGGCTGACTCTGACTGCCTCTATAGGTCTGAGCGCACTCGTGCAAAACTGTAGACATTCAACCTCGGTGACAGCTTATATATTATTACCTTCAATATGCTCTCTGATGAAAGGATCCTCCATAATATTCTGCCTGTTTGTTTTCAATATTTTCTCAAAATCATTGATATCATTGTTTTGATATGCACTGGAATGAAGCAAAAATACAAAACATAAACATATAACATAGCAAAAACAAAGCATTAAATGCCTATGCAGTTACATTCAGATTTTAAGATGCCTGATTCCAAATTTCTCTCTTCTAACTTGAAAGCCGAGAGACAACTATACTTTATGAATATAATTTTATTTCTTAACTTGCAAAAATGTCAACTGATAACAATAAATTTGATTTCCATACCAAAATTTATATGAGCCATTCTTAAAAGGTCAATCATCAGTGCACTATCCTCGCTTCAGGTTAACAAAAAAATAAAGAAAAGCACAAAATTTGATTTTTCATTGTTTGCTTGTCCTAAACATACACTGAAAAGATAGAATAAACAGATTTATAAAGATTACGTGGACCGACATGAACTGACAAAGGTCTAAAGTTCTAAATGTTAAATTTTAATCCCTGTTGTCACTTTTCCTGAGCGTTTCTTTTGATACTCTTGGCATGGCAAAATAACTGACATAAGATTCTGGCCTGCTAAATAAGACAATGGCCCAGTGCTTCTATTTTGACTGTGAACGTTTTCATCAAATGTCTGGGATTAATGTTTGAAAGTTCATTATTTTTTTGTTCTTGGCCATACTTTTTTTCATCATCCATAGGTCGATCTTTAAATGACAAATTGTTATACAGGAAACCATTTTCTCACCATGAGATATTGTAAGAGACAGCCTGATAACCACAGGCCCTTAAATATACAGAAAAACAATGGAAAAACAACACGAGTAAATAATTAGATCCGTTTCCACAAGTATTGGTTTTCGTCATTTATTATGTCCAAGGAACACTCCTGTCATCATCCAAGTTTTTATTTTTTTCCCCTCGGTTAAATTTCTAATTTACTGGAAATGACCCACTTCTGTTGTCAGGTGATCAGCACAGTCGGACGAGGCACTAGCAAGTCAAATTATATTTTTGCTATCACTTTGTGGTGCCTTGCAAAGAGTTTAAATATAACTAGAGGTCGGACTTGCTTACCTGACCTAGCCGCAAACTGAAACCCAGCAGCCATCGTTATGAATGGCAAGCATTGCAAACACAATGTCAGGGCCAATGATAACGAAAGTAGTTTTAGTTGGAGGCATCTTGTTTGTTTTCCACTTCGAAAGCAGCATGATGTGCACCTGCGTCATTTTTGATTTGGTCTTTTTTTTTTTAAAGTAAGAAGGTATAGGCAAGGAATATCTTTAAATTTAAGCAGCGCCTTGACAGTTTCAGTAACACATGCTGCAGTAGAGAGAGAGAGAAAGAGAGAGCAGAGAGAGAGAGAGAGAAAAACTTGTTTTTCATGTATCGATGTAGACTAGACTGTTAAATTTCTACACATATTGCCATTATCAGTGTCTTATGTATGAAGCACAAAGTATAACATGAAGGACATTCTAACTTATAAGTTATTCTGAAGTATAAATTTCCTGATTATTGTTTGTATGCTTTTTCATGATCCTCCTTTTAAAATAAGTCCTGCATTACTCAGCTGCCAGTAATTAATCAGATTATATACTGCAAAAACTGACATGGCCTAGTACAAAACAAGTGAGTGTTAATCTAGACCCTCACAGTACCACACAGCACTTCTTTCTTGCTACATGTTCATCTTTTGTTACTGTCTACTTCTAAAGCATTTTTTTTTTAAAATGTCTCACGGCCAATCGAAATGAGATGTAAGTTGCTGGGCTAGAACCAAGAAATCAGGCTTTGAATGTGTCAGACATCGAATTTTTTTTTTATTGCAGAAATCAAAAGTGCATTCATTTCTGAACAAGACAGTATCGGTCTTACTCTGGATTTATAAATATTTCTTTATTAAAATCAGGTTTTGTGAGGCAGGCATGTAGATTTATGGGTTTGACCGTTCATTTAAACTCAATTTTCTCGGAATTTCAGTCATTGCTGGGGGTCTCTCCTTGTCTCTTTAAACTGCAATATCTCTGGCTAGAATAAAGCTGGCTCAAAACTTTTTTCACTACCTGAAAGGGTATGAAATAAGCTTTCACATGATACCAAAAACACTATATGGTGAAAAATCAACATACATCTCATTTTGACTGGCTGTGAGACAAATGTGTTCATTATCTTTTTCCACTCAGACTTTCATTTCTTCCTTTCGTGAAAATTTTAGCAGTCTAAGATATCTGTGTGCCTCAATATTTTATTCTTGTTCAATATTTTTATTCTTGTATTTGGTAGAGATAGAGGTACAAATCCATCAGAATTTCCAAAAATTTTGTATTTTGTCATAATATTTTTTTTTCTTTTTTTGGAATTACATTTCTTACATTTTCATGGTTCACCCAATCCATCAATTAAGTCTGCTCATTACTAGTATTTTTCCAGTAATCCCTCTCCAAACTATATGAAAGACTGTGTTATTTTAAGCTTGGATTTATTTAGATCTATATAACACAATGATTATTTAAGTAAAGTTGACTGTGGATAGGAGGATATAATGGGTTGAGGGACAATTGTAACTGCTGTTAAATGTAGACAGTTGAGAGAAAAAAAAAAAAGGAACATTTTGATCTCTCTCTTTCTCTCACTTACACACTTAGTTTCTCTTAGTGTTACGAAGAAGAGGGTGTCTGATCTTATCGATATAGTGTCTTTGTCTATACTTCCAAGATCACCCACAGCAATCACCAAGAGTTGAACTATCTCTTTTTCTCTTAAGATAACACGCCTAGCATATTCAGGCACTGGTCTAGCATGTATGCAGATCTATTCAAGGTTGGTCAAAAATTGCTTATGTGACAATCCCATGGTCAGCCTCTTGAAAATGGCTCATATGCTGGATTCATTAGCCAGGGAAAAAAAAGAGAAAAAAGAAAACTGTCACATTAAATAAATGAAAGAATCAAAGATAACCTCTCAAAAGTCGATTCAAGGTTAAAGAAATCTTACAAAGGAAATAACTGCCACGTAAGTCTCTCAGTGAAGTATAAATCTAATGTGCTTACATAATAATGTCTCACAGTTCTTGATGTCTCAGACAAAATATGAGAATTAATATGAGATGCACAATCTTCAGCTGAAATATGACATACCTCACTAAATTTGTCATTGCCAAGATTTCAGGATCATTCTTATATGGTTTGGTCTCTTGAGAATCAAAAGGATTGATGCCTGACTTCATCAGCATATTTGCCAGGACAAGATATTTCAGACATGTTGTTCTCCTGATGAAAAAAATATTACGAGTTCACAAATTTATATATAAAATTATATGTGAAAATATATATTCTTCAATCAAGTTGAAAAAGAAAATACTCTTCACTATTTTATCAAAAGTGCTGACAGGTGGATGTCTCATTTTTATTATATTGCCTCAGTGCATGGATCTATTTATGTACAAACTATGACTGACTTTCAAGATATCCCATAATGCAGAAGGAAAAGTAGGTTAGTGTCTTCTAAATGAAGATTCAGTATTTGAAGTCTTCCTCGTCATCATACTGGAGCGCTACCAGTGTTGTAGTCGAGTGCCAGAGACAATTTCTTTATTATACCTGCTTTGAGTTTCAGTTTGAAAGGACACGAAGTTGTGTCTTAAATTAACAGAATGCTCATCATACAGTCCTTCATAGAATGGGTCCATTAAACCAGAATGGATAAACAATATACAGTGGAACCTCGGTAGCACGATCATGGCTTAACACGATCTCCCGTCTAACACAACCTTTTCATGACGTCTGGTTTCAACCCTTCTTTAAACATTCTAATTTATTTTCAATAACACGCTCAGGTTTGCGTGCTCAATCCGCATAGCACGTTCGGTTCATTTGGACAGTAATTACTGTTGTCAGTCGTCCGCGCTAGCCACGTGCTATGAAAACA
>JBCEWB010076917.1:0-29322 GCA_039654565.1 Peronia peronii | reverse complement strand
GTTGGTTGGTTGGTTGGTTGGTTGGTTGGTTGGTTGGTTGGTTGGTTGGTTGGTTGGTTGGTTGGTTGGTTGGTTAGATGACCGGTTGGCTGGTTAGTAACTGACAAAGTTCTGAACACTTTAGTAATAAAACGATCTTTGGAGTTATTTTGACTTGCCCTATTCCATTCAGATAAAATGATAGAATGCAAAGATTGTTTTTGAAACACTCAGTCACCTGGAAATTCTCTTCCATGTAGTTATCTTTCCAGCTCATTGGTGCCCCACCATCACTGTAACAGTTAATCCAAAAAATGTTTATTAAAATGCTGGAATGTAAATATCTGAGTGACGACATTACTATACAACTTATGCTTTAGGACGATATAATAAAAGTGCTGTTGTAAGACACTGTGAGCCATAAAATTTGGAAAGGAATTCCAATACAAAGTATTGGAGCAAGTTTTTGACCTAATCGACCTCTCTAAATGTAACTGTTAACTCACCTTTATTCTTCACTTTTTTTTTTCGTCAAGCTGACTTGAACCCACTCAAAATATGATCATAATCCTAACACACCTGCCCAAGCTATTGTAGTAATAGTTTTGAGAAAACTATTTTGCCTGTGTCAAAAGTGTGATTTAGGGAGAAGTATAAAAATTTCTGTCGTTTCCTCTTGGAGATGAGCTTTAGAAATTTTTATAAAATCAATAATGTATGGTTCATTATATTTAATTCAAATTTTGATCTCCCAGAAACCACTTGGAGCAATTGTATTATGGCTTCACGATATGTGTCTGTTTAATGTGTTTATATCTAAATTTTGCACGCATCCCATACTCTTCAGGTATCAGGTATTCCGAGGTATGACTTCCTTGACACAGCTGGATCTTCATGGCTGTGACCTGACCTATGTTCCCAGTTCTGCTCTCAATGGCTTAGATAAGCTGACATCGGTGAGAAAATTGAGAGTGTTACTGTTAGCCTTATCTATGACACGCTTACAAAAATTAACACAGCATATATTAACTTTATGAGTATCACCAATGGGATAATAAAACGCCTGTGATATAATCAGATATTGTGACTGAAATGTCAGGTTGGGATTAAAAGTGACATATGATGAGTGCCTATAAATTGCATTCCTACTCGGAAAGTAAGTCTAAAAATGTAAATTATAACAATAAATAACATTTGAATGGGTCGGTCCTTGGTACTGTATTCACAGGGTTGAACTTTTTGTTGAAAACACCGAAGACAGAGAGATATTTAGGGCCTACTCTCCGCGATGGGTGCAAATGATAGCGACTAAATTACATTCATGACCTTTTGTTTTCATCGTTATTTTTAGATTTCACAAGTACCATAGCTTGTTACTTTCTGGGCAGACTAAGCTGTAAATGAATCTACAAGCCTGTCTGTCTAAAGCCCATTAAAAAATCTTTGCATCATATTATTGTGTTATACACTGCAATACACTGATAGTTAAATATCTGCCACAGTATTGACAGTTATCATTTCTATCTTCATGAGTTTTTCGCTGATATACAATGGTCTCAAGACTGTCCACAACTATACAAAATGCCATCGTGCAAATTTTGTCCTGTGTCCCAGATCCTTTTATTGCCTACCTAACATTCCCGCTGTCAACAAGTGTTTTTATCTGTTTTTCCCCCTCCTTAAAAAATGTACATGTAATATTGTGGTTAAAATTTGCCTGAGCTGTAGACATTTTTCATTACAAATGTTTCGATAAATGTGCAGATATGAAACAAGAAACAGATCTTTTTTTCCATTTGTTAAAATTGCTAGCGGACAGTCCCAAGTCACAGAACAGAGACGAATCGAAGAAAGTGATTGTATGCTGTCATCATATGTTCATTTAGCATTAGGCATGTTTCTTTAGTAGAGATTTTTTTTTCTCTGTCATGGTTTGCCTTGAGACTGTATGTATGTGCGTCTCTTGTAAGTTATTTTACGGTTGTTGTGGTTAATGTATTGTCGTTGTTGTTACTGTTATTGATGTTGTTGCTGTTGTCGTTGTTGCTGCTGTTGTTGTTGTTTCTCGTTATGAACGCAATGTTTTACAATGTCAAATAAAGCAATTGGACTATATATCTTGCATTGTTGGAATGTTCCCCAGTTGGATTTGTCCAACAACAATATCCACATGATCCTGGACTACGCCTTCCCTATCTCCACCACACTCAGCTATGTAGATCTGTCCTTTAACACTCTCACCTCCGTCTCTGATAATGCCTTGGCTGACGCCCACAGCATCAAAACATTGAAGATGTCAGGGTGAGTAAACACTCTTTTGTACTCTTTACTTGAAATTTACATGATGAAAATTGTATATGATATGTTCTTCTGATTGTAATAATAAATCAATCATGTTTTTTATATTATCAATCGTTCGAATAACATGAAGTTTTTGTTGTTGTTGTTGTTGTTTTTGTTGTTGTTTTTGGTTGTTTTTACTTCTTCTTTACACCACTTGATCAACACCGCTTGTGTCTGATAAAGGGAAATACAATGTAAAATAATATCATTAATATGCCTGGTCAAAACGACCTCCCATTGTTATCACACTTCCATATTGATACTGAGATTGTTTATTTTCGCTGACCAGATGTAAGCAATAGCAATAAGTTTAAAACGTTCATAATGATTAAAATTTGTAAGTAAAGATTATATTTAAACTGATTCAAAAATTACATAAAAAGACGACATCGAAATTTACAGCCAATCGACTACCATGCTTTTCTTTTATGCTTCGGGAATGTTTCACAAATCTCTGCACATTACATCACCTATAACAGATTGCACACGTGTTTCTATTACTACTTCAAGCTGCAGCAATGTTCTGTTTCACTGTTTATTTTGTAACATTTTTATTGTTTTGTTCAGTGGCTGGAGCAAGTTATCAAATATAAGAATATAAAGTGGTTGAAAGAAGTGTACGTTATCTATGGCTAGAAACTTCAGTCCATCTTGCAATTCTTATCAATATTATCATGACTAAGACAATATAGTGTTCAATATGTCTTCTTATTGTGCCATAATAATTATAGTCCTACTTGGTCCTCGTTAACATCTGGACGATATCAAGTCTTGGTGATAGTGTTCTTAATGAGGGGCAGAGAGAAAGGCAGGCCGTCTGATCAAAATGGTACATTGTGTATATTGGTCTGCACATTGACATTATATGAAATGACACGAGGTGGTGCTTATCTAGTAGACATCGAAATGTAGGACATCATATTACAGGGGGCTAAACGATGCAATTGCTCTGTGCTCTGACGAGACAATAATAAGCCGTTACTATTTTTTTGTTAATGTTTTTGTTGTGCTTTGTTTTTAACTAATGCCTTACACTCCTCATTAAGTAATTAGCTCTCTACTCTTGCCGTCTTTTTTGTCTTCCATAGTATTTCAAAACTCTTCCAATTTCAGCACGTAGACATATTTTCTATGTTTGAAATGGTCACTTCCCCTCAGAGGGAAAATATTATTGCAGTCGTAATACTTTCTATAAAACGTTAACACGATAATTTTTATGATTTTCATGGCTTACTTGATAACAATATGATTCTGCAATGAATTTCATTGTTCGGTGTTGTTACTGAAGTGCTGTCCTACTTTATGCTGATCTCTTCATAAGAAGATGTCCACCGCGCTTATCCCTTCATGTTTCAGTGTTTTTTGCTTCCAAATTCTCCCTGCAATGTGTTTGTATGTTTATTCGATATTATATTCAGTATTCATAGTTCCTGTATACTTTATTATTATGCTCTGAAATTAACAAAATTTTCGTCTATTAGGTGTGGTCTGACGTCTTTGCCACAGACTCTGCGTAACGCCGACGGTCTTCGTTCAGTGTACGTGGATCTCAATCACATTCCGTGCACTTGCCAGGATCTGGGCTGGGTGATTAACTGGAAGGCAAACAGTGGAATTATCCCACACATCTACGGCGACTGTGACAACATCCCCACAGAGACCATTGACCACTTCATCACATCGACACTGTCCACATGTCAGGGCGGTGCCCCTGTAATTGGCTGATATATAAATCCCTCCCCTCTCCCCTCCCGACTTTCATTGTTGCAACAGTTCTAACGTATATTCACAAAACGTCGTAGTTTTTCCATCCCAGTTCGATCATTTATTCAAATAGGCTAATTTCCAACAATATCAAAAAATATTTAACTGCATTGCTTCATTCTTTGAAAAAAAAATGCATTACTACTGGATAAAAGAGAGATTGGAAACTGGATATAAATCTCAATTTTCATGAAACAGAAGTTTTCCACAAAAAGGTATTTTGTCAAAGAACACCAAAGTTGACAATGTTTTTGTGTAATGAAATCTACTATTTTCTTGACAATAATGTAAATATAATTTTGTTGAGGAAAAATCAGAATGTCACTCGTCATATTTTTCACTCCCACAGAAGGCAACTAAAAACTACCAAGAATTGGTATACAAAGTATGACAAACTAGAGTATAATGTACATTACATATGCTTGTAAAATTTTGTTGGTTTTGGCAGCACTTTTTGAAGGATTTTTGAAGGAATGCAATGAAGCTGATTAAAAAAAAAAAGAGCCCAGTGCAAAAGGAATAGGCACTATAAATTTATTGTTTTTGATAGTGATGCTTGTCATTTTATTTTGTTAAAGATGAGATTTTTGAGACAGTGAGTATTTTGTGTATTGTCATTCAGACAATGTAGACAGAAGACGGATATTTGGAAATTCAGTTGTCTGAATAAAGCTTATGTCAGATATATATACAATGATAAATATCACTTAAATACGATAGCTGGAGCAATCAAAATTATACAAAATATTAATGGCTTTACAGAAAGATCTTTATTTCAGGATGTAATGATCATTACCCTTCTTCAAAGCATTCTGTAGTTTTAATTTATTATCACTGCATTCTGTATAACAAAATATGTCTAAATAGATGTATGTATATCTAAGATTCACACCAATTAATTAAACAGGCAATGATATCTGTTGTCATTTCTAATACTATTAATTTTATACACTTTAAACAATTAGTGATTACATGGGAGAGGATTGACTGACATAAAGATGATACTCCCATTTTGTGGCCTAAAATTTTCACATAAAACAGGACAGATGTTTAACATTATTACTGCTTTCTCCAAACACATAAACAAAGAACAACAAAAAAAAAAAAAGATAAGTGGAATGAAAATAGGGTTTGGTATTATTTATTTAATATTATATGCAACTTAAAACAACAGACAGATCTCTTGGGAAAGATCAATATGTCAATAAAAATAATGACAGCAAAATCATTGAAATGAACAGATTTGGTATCTACAAGGGATAGCAAATACATGTGCATGTAGAACAATTTAATTTCATCTGTAATATTTCTCTCTTAGGGCATAAAGAACTGAGATTTCAATAATACAAATGTAAGTATAAAAGTCAAAAATAAAAAAAAAAAAACAGATGGCAGATGACTGATAAGAAGCCAGATGAAAAGCTGACAATAACTGAGGGTGATGATAAAAATGATGAGGTGAAAGGGTTTCTTTTTATAACCTGCAGAGTGCAAGCGTTTTATTCTCCCATGTCTTGTTTGCTTTCCTGTTTGTGGTTCTTGCAACAAAAGCAAAACTTTGCTAAAGAGCCTGTATCTCATCTAGGTTTTCATAACTGCATTCAGAACAGTCTTGTACTGACATAAGGAAAACAACAGGAACGTAAGTCAACATTCAGTGCATGTCATGTCAAAACAAATATTTGGCATTCAATTACATTTAAAAAAAAAACAAATCTATATGCCACTCCATAATAAAGTGCTGTCTTCTTTTCAATGAACTGAAGAGAGGGAGATTATTTACATACTTAATGTAATCCACTCCTAATTTTTCTTTTCAGCTTATTTTGTTACTGGGGCTATAATCTGTATTTACCTCATCATAATCTAGTACTAACACTACCTACATCCCCCTTCATATCCCCAAAAAGCAACATATTTTAGAACCACAAGTGATTTCTTTGAGTTTCAAAGCATAATAGAATAACTCGATCAATCTGCTTGATCTTTTCCTTTTTTATTTGCCTGAACAGAACTTGAGACCATGAATGAAATGACGAACAAGAGGCTCTCACAACACATACTACTGATCAAACTTGCAGTCAGCCCAAATAAAAAGGAGAAGCCAATAAATATGACCCAAACACACCATATAAATAAAATAACGGCAATTTATAGAAAAATGGCATGCCTCTGTCATACCTAGAATGCAGACAAAACACACACACATACATAAAGCAAACACATGCACAGGTACATTCATGCATTTTCATTCTCTAGAGCTTCAACACTGACAACGGCAGCAAGGTCTGAAGGTAAACAAACAAAAAAACCACAGCCCTATAGAAGAAGTAGGATTTCTGCCAGGGGCTCATTATGCAGGTAGTGCATACTTAATGCCTTGGGAGAAATGTTAATGGCTGATAAATAGGAAGACTATGAGAACTGCAACATTTCAAAATGAAAAGAAACAACAAGTGTTGCCTATATATCATATATGTTGTTCAGGCCATACTTCCACGAGTATGAAACTCAATGAAAATATGGCTGCACCTTGGGGCTCCATAATGTTCCCATTATGGTCTGATCTATAATTAAAAGTTTCTGAGCCTCTGGAAGGTGTTTTCTCAGTTTGCTTGGAATTATAGAATATTCCAACTATGCTGAGTTGTGGCATTAGGTTTCCTTTTAAAAATGTGATATATAATCTTTAATACCCCAGACATTGGATGATAAATATTTAGACTGTATGTGGACATTTGCAAATGTTCCTTTGTTCTGAGGTTTGGTCATTACTTCTTCAAATTATCACCAAAACTCAATTGTAGACACTGCTCCAGACCTAAGCCAAATTTTGAAACAAGTCTCAACATACAATTCTTTCACAACTTACAGCTATCATCTGTGAACAACTACATGAGCCGATGTTCTATTGTTCTGCTTGCAAGTTAAGAAGCATAACCAGATAAGTCATACGTTTCTCAGTCCTGACCCATCTAGCATTTAGCACTAAGGGATGACCTTGTAGTCACTGTCATCTCAGCTCAATTCTAATTCTATTCATACCTGTTGACTAATAACTCCACACTAATACTGTTAAAACCAAACAGTGCCTGCAATTACATTTGCAATTTACTTTACTGAGGGCATTTTTGATGATAATAAGATGATTGATGATATCTGAATTCTTTAAGTGAACAACATGTTAGTGAGCTACAGAAGAACCAGTTTTTTACGGTTGACTTAGGTAAGCCACAGCAAGTGTTAGTTAGCATGGAAGATGAAACAAAATCACTTTAAACCACCCTTAAACTAAATTCTATGTACAAAATAAGTTAATACAAAGCAACAACAGATCACCTTCGCCGCACTTTAAACATGTTCTGCTTTGAATGGAAAACTCAGTAGTCTTGTTTGCAGGAATTGAAAAACTGAAACAGACTGTTTTCCATGACAGCAAAGAATATGTCAGTGCTTTGTACAAATTTGTGTATATGTATAAATGAACAATAAACAGTAATTATAACTCACTGCACAGATTTGTGGATAGTGACTATGTAAATGAATGTGCTTTACCAGAACTGAGTAATTTGTTTCAAGGCTCACCAAAACTGCATTTGTTTACCAAAGTGTTTGTCTTTGAAAGAGCAGTACTTGATAAATAATTTCAAATACCTGTTTTGATATTACTTCAAGTTAGACTGTTCTTCTTCCACATTAGGGAATACACATTAGATTGGAATAATTCTGATTTTCTCAAAGCTTTGTAACTCTGTATAAGAATTTTTTGGGGGTTCAACTAAAAAAAAATTTAAAATTCTGAAAAATAAAAAAAACCACCAATACCATTAAAAATTTCCTAAAATTGCCAATCTTCCATTAATGATCTGCATTATCTTATGGTGTAAACTTCTTTCTCTCAGAGGTGACATATATATATTTCAATGTCAAAATAGAGCCACTTCATACTTAATACTTTCTTATGTACAAGACAAAGTGTTAGTAGAAGTAAAATTTTTGGTTCAATTTTCTCCTCTCCGTACAAACAATAACTGAGGTGTATTCATCAGTTCTGGTTTGTATAATCATTTTAAACAAAAGATTTGTATGACTTCACATTAATGCCTTATTAGGATAGAAATGCTTTTTTCTGTTCTAGATTTCAATAGAGTGATTTGTTTCCACTAACCCTAAAATCTGTTTTATACTGAAATTGTAAACAGTGATTTTTTAAAAAATCAAGACTATATCTCCTAAAGTCAAAAGTCTAGCAAAAAATAGGGATTCAAAGGCAAAGTTTTCTCCAAAAGTGCACTTTAAAAAAAAGAAAGAAAACGAAAAATTCAGGCAGCCACAATTTTTTGAAAGGTTGGCATTCTTTGTTTGATTGGGCATGTGCATCTTGATAGAACATACCACACAAATAATGCAAAGCAAAAAGAACTATAAAATTCAATGCCATAACTATTTCTATGATAATGAAGGTGACCAATGTGTGGGTGTATAATAAGTTATTGTTTACCAATAAATATGTGTAATTGATCCCTTCACCATAATTAAAAAGGGAGTTATTATAGATTTGCTTGGAGCCAAAACAACTCCTGGGTTTGTTTTGTCGCTGATAAAAAAAAAAGAAGTATGAGCATTGAAAATTCTTCAGGAACTCAACAAAGTGGAACAAAATCATGGCATGCTGTTAGGAATGTAGAAAATCATGCCAATTTAAAAAAAAACAAAACTGGGCATTAGCAGCATAAATTCTACAGGATTGATCAAAAAGGGGATGTTTCTGAAAAAAGTTGTACAAAATAAATAAAAAATACAAAATTATGATTGTTTCATGAAAGATTATATGGTTATTGTTGTAAATTATACAACCTGAGGGAACGAATGCAGCTTCATACACTGTATAAGTATTAGCATAAACAAGCCAAAACTTTGCACTGCCAGTTGCGTAATATTTACTTTCAAAAGAGCCTGATCCTATAAAGCGACAATGTTCTCAATAATGTTTTGAGACTATCAAACTATCAACTGCATTTACTGCTTTTACACTTTTCATATTTTGCGATGCAAGTGTTAAAAAAATCAGTTCTGTTATGCATGGATATCAGCCCACGAGTTGTGGCATTTCATTGCTAGCAAATTCTCAAATTTATCTAATAAGCAAAGTACACAAAATTAGAGAGTTAACCTTAGAAAAACTGCTATGCTTGTTCTACTTTTTAAAACAAAAAATGTTAACAGAAATATCTGACTTTCTCTTTCCGCTGCATCAGTTTCACTGAAGCAAATAACTGAATCTGTTGTGATATGAAAAGATCTGTTCTTTCTGTACACACTTACAAAATGCAAACTGGACCAAGCATTGCTAGGATATGCATGCACAGTCGCACTTTGGCAAGACAGTGTTGTAGTTACAGGGAGTGCATCAGAATTAAAACATATAAATAAATACAAGGTTTTCCCATGTGTTGCCTTTGAAAGAAGATCAGTTATTTACATCATTTCACAGGCACAGTTGAGAATAAGTCATGAAAGCTTGTGGTATGTGGTTTGGAGCATGAAGAATCAATAGGCACTGTTAGATGGCCGAATTATTTGGCTAAGGCCTTTCACAGCCATCACCTTAATTTCAGTCACTTTTGCTCATTCATTCCTAATTTATACATTATAAAAGTTATGTATCAACCAGTGGCTTTACATTACTGAAAAATATCATTGTTCTCAGAATGGAATGCAGATGTTTTTCCATTAGATTTAGTGCCTATTAATATATTATGAATTCTATTTTTCAAACGCAGGCTGTCATTTTGCGCATCATGTCAATAAAATCTGTATGAAAATATCTTAAGAGAATAGCTCAGTATGACATTGGTGACTAACAATGTAAAACGTTTCAAATAAGAAGGAAACGCAATACATGATCAGGCTGATTAAGTCTGTCATCTTGAAAGATTCGACAATGTGTTTGTTGATGCGTTTGTGCCATGGGTGCCGCCACTGCCATCAGTCATCTGATCCTCAAATGAAAGCACCTTGAAAGGGGGTCCTGTCCGCAAGATGGCTTCTACAGCATCGAGTCGACTGATTTCCTTCAGCTTGTACACCAGCTGTCTGATAGATGCATCAGGATGTCTGCGTGTCCATTCATTTAGCACCTGTAGAGAAGGTAAACAATGCATTAAACAGAGGTCTAAGTAAACTAATGAGGTATTTTGAGATCAGTCATATGACTGAGGAAATATCGCTCACACATGGCTTTGTTTATATGGTGTGACATGTCTGAAAACATCATTTGTCTGCCATGTGTAGAGCATGTAAACAAATCAATGTGTGAGCCAAAAATCCTCAGTTATGTGACTTTCCTCGAAATACCTCATTAATGACACCAAAACGTGTTGCACAACCATGTCAAATGAGCAGGAGATCGAATGGAGTGTCACTGAGAAAATTGGATTCCACTGACCCTTGAGCCACAGAAGGCAACTGAATAGAGAGTGTTTTTGAATAGTGCTATTTCTTTCCTCTGCCACACACAGATGTTGTTGAAGAGACAGTGTACAAAAGGACAAAAGGAAAAGCTCACTTTTCTTCTTGTCATTTGAAAAACTGATCACAAAATTTTTTACTAAAATTATTACAATATGAAGAAAACAGTTTCCTTATTCAATGAATTTTTTTGTATTTTGTTTATAATGTATATTTCAAGCAAAGAGTGTAAAAGTCATTTATGTCCTCTCTATGCTGCTTGTTCAACACTTGTTATCTAGCAAAGGGAAAGAACATGGTTTGTCAAAAACAATCCTTTTGTATCTTTTTACTTAAACATACATGTTGTCACAAAACCTATTACTGTGTAGCATGCCCTTTCAGAGTGACTGATAAAGGGCAACATGGTCATTCAAGGTCTATTTCATGTCACTGAAATTTATCCTTCACCCAGTTGTAACTAAGTATATTACATTGCCATATAAAAACAGATGATTAACTTGGTCAGCTGGAAATTTTTTACCATTTGTGATGCATCATGACGGTTCCATCCACAAGGTACATTTTGGGCAAATTGAGTTATTGATACAGTGTGAAAAACTGATCTCTCAGCTATCCTTTGACATCAGTTTCATTATTTGACGGAGTTATGAGCATCTAAAGCTATTGCATGCGGTTGTCGAAAGAAATCAAAATTCTGAGAAATTCACTTTCAAAGTTTTGCACTATATCTCCGTAGCAACGGACCCTACATTTTTAAAAGTGATTTTTGCCTAGTTTTTTAGTTTAATTCCATGTTTTGATACGTTTACATGATACAGTGATGCTTAAAGAATAGGTTGGTGCAAAAATCCAAAATTTGACCATTTGACCCCTCCCTGACCTTTCTGCCCCATTTGCTCGAAACCGCCCGGTGTACCTTGTGGACCCAACCATCATGATGAGCCACATATGTTTAATTTTAATCAAATTTGCTTTTGTGATTAAAATTTGGTGGATATATCCAATTTCGGTGCATGGCTGATTTCATCATAGCGCCACTGATAGTGTCAGTAATAAGCGAGCATATTTTTATACAGACATTTTAGTGAGTAATGACTGGAATTGAGAATGATCGTGTGCATGATTTGAGAGGCAGATTTAGAAGCTGAACAAGTACTTGTACTTGTTTTTTTTCTCCAGGAATAAGCGATGTCTCAGATTTTGAAATTACATTTGGACTTATAGAAAGAGGTGTGACATTTCTTAGCACCATCCAGTTAGTTCATTAGCGCTTTGCGTCCAGCATGCCATCCTATGTGTCGCTCAGACATTTGCCCATTTTGCTATTGCACGATATAACATGGCTTTCATTATGGAAAGTATATTCTGGTGCTCTCTTCACAGTCTTTTCTCACTGCCCCCTTTGAAATAAATAATTTTGAAATTCTTCATTCATTTCCATCACATCTGAGGACTTCATCACTAAAGTTGATTTAGAAATAGCACAAACTTAATGATTTCCCTTGGTCATTTTCAAATGATGAAACATAGCTGTGGAAAAATACGGAATGGCATGGCGGATGCTTACAGTAAAGGAACGCTCGTCCAGATAGGCTTTAATAATGACACAAGTTGTTTAGAATAGTTAGATCTAGCAGTTGGTGATCTGAATGGGTATTAAAGGATGCATTTACTTAGGAATTGTTATATCTCATCAATTTATCTGACATATTTGCTGGTGAGCGTGTGGAAACCTTTATAACATTTAATATAGGAGTGTAATAAAGTGAGTGAAATTAGTTCTTTAATGATTAATGTAAAATGCACTTTCTTCCTTTCCACAGTGATTGCAGCTGTGTTGGCCATTAACAAAGCCATTGATGCTGGGGATCCACAAGTGACCTTCACTCAGCTGCAGTCTCCTGCCGCACATATTCTAGACCTTGATGAGCATAATATGGAAAAATATCAGAGCAGCTTGGCTACTCAGAAATCCAACAAAGCAGATGTAAGTATGGTGGAAAAATAGAAAATAAATAAAAGTAAAATGAAAATCATTGTAAAATTTAACATGTTTTTGGTCATAAAAGTTGTAAAAATTTATCCACTTGGTCAAAAAAATTTTGTAAAAATTTATCCATATGACTTCATTTTTTAAAAAAATATTACTATTTATGAAATTCTGTTTTGCTTTGTTTCTGGCAATTGTGGGACAGTTTTTCCAAAAATGAGGAGGTAGAGAATCTTGTACAGGTGATTCTATTTCTTAAGATATATTTTAAAATTTTGGAACGTACTTGTAAATCTGTTTTGAAATGAATTTCCTCCATCAAATGTAAATAAACAAATTTTATATGCATTCATCATGCAATTCTGAGAATCAGACAGATGGTAGAAAGTATCTTACTTGAATTACAACAGCTTTTGTTGATGGGCCTGATGATTGTTTGTTTCAGCAACCCAACAATTTGCTGACACATGCAGAGATTGTGGCCTGCATTGCTGCTGTACATGCTCAAATTCAAGAAGAACATGAAAGTAAACACAAGTTTTTTGTTTTGTTATGTTTTATGTTTTGCATCAAGTTTTTTTTGTAAAGAGGAGTAAAGATTACTTCTAAACAAATATCTGTTTGCATGTAGAAATGTTCTTCATTGACAAAGAAAAAAATTCCTATGAGTCACATCTGAGCTAATGCACAGCAATGAAAAATCATTGTGACCAGTCCTATTACATCCCTTATTAGAAGATAAAGATAACCTTTATTTGTCTGCAAAAGGAAATTCCATTCCAATATATATATAATTATGTATGACACATACACATTGAAAATGTGGTGCTTGTTTTGATGTGTCTGTCAGGAATTGTGGCTATCACCAAAATTAATGAGGCCATTGACAAGGGAGATGAAGCGGAAACAGTGGAGGCTCTTCAGTTGCCAGCAGCCAAACTCCATAATATCCAACCAGAGCAAGCTTTCCATTACCAGGTGTTACTGGCCAAGCAGAAGGACAAGAAGGCTGAGGTGAGAATTCCACTTAATTATTATTGCTAATCAGTTCCCCAGGCAATGATCATGTTGCTTTGCTGTTGTTGTTTTTTTTGTGTGTTTGTTTGCTTGTGTTTTATATACTTTATAGGGCAGGAAAATTTTGTTTCGTTTTATTGATTTAAAAATTAAGAATTAAATAAGGGTGGAGCAGGAGAGGAATAAGAAAATAAAGAAAAATTTTGTGAACTGTTTATTTACTTGAATTTTGTAATGATGTGTGAGACATTGTTTTCACAGCTGACAGCTTGTCTAATGACGAATTCACATTATACATTTCAAGTGGCAGACCTACAAATATTTTCCATTGTCAGATGTTGTGTAACAGTAATAAAATGTATGTGCTGATTTCCAGGAAAACAATGATGATGCTGCTGTTTTGTGGCTGGAAGAGATCCAGGCCTGCGTGGACAAGGGAAACACCAACACTCAGGAAGGCTTGAAAAGTAAAGAATTCATTTTCAACAATAGTTTCTTAACAGAGGATCATTGATGTTATGTTTTATGTAAATCTGTTCTGTAAATTCAAAGAATGCAAATGAGTGGAGTAAAACCCTGACCTGTCAGGCGGCAACATGGCATTTTTTTTACACAGCAGTGCCCCTTACACGGCTCCCTTTGCTCTTCTTAGGAACTCACCCCCTCTCTCCTACTCACTTGCCCACCCTAGACCCCTGACCAGGGAACTAACCAGCTGAGATAACCACCCGTAGGAAGTGGAAAGGCATAAATATACCGTAACCATAACCAGGGAAAAGGGAGAGTGTGATCCTGGCCTGTTTGCCAAGAGCACACAGTTCTGAGGGATAATCTCTCAGTGGAGTAAAGTAGTGCAGACTGATTTTGTCAAGGGTTCTGTTTCGAGTGATGGGTAGTCATAGGGACAGTTATGTCCCCAGTTTAGATGGTAGTTTAGTTAAACTCATATCAGAGCATAGTTTGAAGGATAGTATTATATTTGAGAGTATTTTTTGTGTCTTCCCGAACAGCGTCAGTGGCAGTGGCTGAGGTTAACAAAGCCATGAAAGAGAATGACCAGGCCCCCCTTCTCCCAGCTCTCACTGCCTCGGACCTGAACATTCACTCTGTCACTGGCGACTGTTTGGATGGTTATCATCAAGCTCTCACAGCCACTGTGGAAGAGTCTTCCAAAGAAGGTACAGTTCTGAATACAAATCTGTGTTACAATTTTACAGTTACCTTCATCGTCACCTTGTTTTTCTCTTTTTTCGCCTTTTGAATTTAAGAGAAATTACAGTGAAATGAATGTTTTAATGTCATCTGCGATTTTTTTTCTTCTTTCTTTGTGCTTTCATAATAATATATGAAGGTCAGCTTTTTGAAAAATATTTCATGGTTTAACTATGTTGATTGTGAATTGTGATGAAAAAAGAAAAGAACAATTCTATAATAAGTTCATTCATTCATTGTCAGAAATGCTCTGACATAATCATGAGCTTGAACAGAATAGTGAAAAAGACGCATAACTTTTGTTCAAGTTTTAGCTGTATATGATCAGATAATACAGTGAGATTTTGTCAAGTGTTTGCTTTATATATAGATGATTAGGGCAAATGTTATTTTTGATTAGCAGCAAATGAAATGAAAATGGCATGTGATTTCAGTTTCTCATGTAATGATTTTTCCTTTGTCAAGGGGAGACTGGCAGTGGATGGATGATGAATCGCCTGAAAGACGGCACAAAATTCTTCTACAATGTCAACACAGGTGAACACGCCTGGACGCGAGGAGACACCATTGTCAAAGATTACTCACTGCTGAACAGAGAAGAGATACAGGTGATGGGAACAGCTGAACTCTTGCATGATTTCCACTCTAATCCTATAGTTTTGCCATGTTAAAAGCTCATTAAATAACTGGAATTTTTATTTGCTGTTTTGGAAAAAATGTATTGATACTTGTTACATCCATTTTTGCATTTTGAACATGTCTTTTTATGTGTCAAGACATGTGTTTTTGAAAGTAAATTGCATGTGCAGCTGCAGTAAAATTGTAACCTCAGTGTTTGATGTCAAATTTTAACATTTTGATATTGTGAACTCCTGTAAATGTCTAACGTAATAAGTTTCGTTCATGCTCAGTTAGTTCATTCCCCTAGCACGTTTGCTTTAAAATTTGATTCACATCAGCTGCGTTTTCCCTGTTTCTCAGAAAGTGATATCTGAAGTCACAGCTAAGTACGACAGAGAGATGCTGTTCAAGTCCAACGAAGGCCTCATCACAAAGATTCAAGCCAATGTCAGGGGCCACATGGCTCGCAAGGCATATAAAGAAAGAGTGAACTTCATGAAGAAGCAGCTGCCAGCTATTCTCAAAATTCAGGTTTGAGCTTGTAATTTTTCTTATGTAATCATGGCATTTTATAATTTGGGCTAACTTATTAAGTTTTGGGCTTGAAAGTTCTGGGATTTTATTTTATTTTTTTGTTAAAGATTGGGCTAACTTATTAAGTTTTGGACTTGAAAGTTCTGAGATTTGATTTTATTATTTTTTTTTATAGATTTCTATATATCGACCAGGAATTTATATAGAAATAAAGCATAGGAACTGGAGTACCTTATGGACAGTGTTTAAAATCAAATGACTGATAGTTCATAAACTCTGAACAACACAATTTATATCAGATATGTGTGGTATAATAGATCATGAAGTAGAAATTTGGAAGTTAAAATTCAGATTCAATATTTCAGGCCTGCTGGAGAGGAGCAAAACAGCGACATAAGTACAAGGACCGAGTCAACTACTTGAAAGACAATACCGACTCGGTCATATTGGTAAGCATTTTCATAGCCAGAAATAAGATTCTTGCCTTTTCTTTAATTCAGGAGAATGTCACCTGTGACCAAAAATGATGTATTGTGATATCTTTAAAGATAAATACTTAGGCCATATGTCTTGCGCCCAGGGCAAATGAGTTGGAAGTTGCGCTGGGCAATTGTGATCTTTGACTGTTTTTAAGTATTTTACGACTCAGATACCTTTTTTTTTTTTCCACAAAACGAAAATTTAAACTTTTTTAACCTGAAAAGACAAAAAATGTTTGTATCTGAGTTAGAAAATAGTTAAAAACAGGCATAAATCACAATCTCCCAGCGCGACATATTGAAGGCAGTTGAAGATTTTGAGTTTCCTGAATTAGCATATATGAATCTTTTTTTTTTTTTCTATCTCTTACTAATTGAGAGAAATATTTAGATATATCCAGTGAAATTGAAATATGTTATTACAAAAGGACATAAGATTAGGAAGCATATTTTTTGTCAGTTGGAGTATCTTATTAATTAAAATAATGTCTATATATCTTCAATCATGCTCTAGTCATCTATGAACCACATCGCCAACTCAGTCGGTGTGAGTCACATCACTGGGGCTTATGTGTCAAGAAACAGGTTTATTAAAAACTTATTCTTCAGAGTCTTCTTTTTTTTTGTTTCTGATGGTTAAATTCTACTGTTCTTTGCAGCTCCAGTCTTACTACAGAATGTGGAAGGAACGAAAGGCATACAAAGACAGGCTCAAATACTTCAAAGACAATGTGAGAAAAAGGTTTTATGATTGCTTAGCTTCCCCAAAAAAATAAAACCAAGTGATGCTAAATGAACAAGTGCATTTCATTTTGATCAGTGCAAAAAGTAATCAACCAGTTATTGGGAAACAAAACAAGACAAGGCATTAAGTAAAGGAGATTGTGATAATTGTGATTTTATATTGATATTTGACGAAGGAAAAACCTGGAAATCCCCAGCGGAGTGTTTGTACCCCCCTGCTAAAAACAGAACACTCACTGATATTTCTTACTACTCCATCACGAGATCCGAGAACAACTTGTCACTGATCCCGTGTATTTTTTATGTGTTTTTCTATGTCAATGGTGTGAACAGTTTGGATTGTTTGTATCCCCCTACTGTAATTAGACAGGAATTTCCAGCTGTTCGCTTGGTCAAAACAAATCTATTCTGCCTTTGTTTCTTCCTGTAGAATGTTAGTTCATGTGTTCAAGAGACTAGAATCCAGGCTGTATCTGATACTTGTCCACAGTAACTTGTAAAGAGGCCTATTGCTGTTTGTATAAACTAACTCAATGAAGAATATCATGGAAATAAGTGGACATCATATCTGATATTGTGGCTGTGGGATTCAGAGTCAGACTGGAAATAGCAGATGATTACCCTTAGTCAAAGTCAAACTGGAAATAGCAGATGATTACCCCAAGTCATAGTGAAATAAAGATGTGATTCTCTGTCATTCTCCAGGAAGATGCCATTATCAAGATCCAAGCTTACTTCAGGTCCAATTTGGCCCGACAAGATTACAAGGCTTTAAGTGAGTTTGCGCACCAACTATAGGGCAGTTGATAATTTTAAAACTAAATGGATTTTAAAACGAGGTAGGTAGGTATTGCGCTGAGGATGTTTAGGGAAATTAAAAATTTTTTTACCACATAGTGAAGGCGAGAGAATTTCATATTGGCTTGTACATGCAAGGACAAAACCTTGGTGCGGAGCCTCCCTAGCGAGTGTGTAACTTTATGGATACAATAGATTTTTTACGCTTGCAGTTTATTCAGAAGTACTTTATTGCAAGTGGTTATACAACTTTTAGGAAATTCTGCAGACGGCCGTTGACTGCTTAAGAAAATTTACATGATGAATACTCCTTAAACGTTCATATGCAGTATGACACCTACCTCCAGCTTCCTCATTGCACTCTACGCAATACCTACTGCTGGCCTTGTAAAATGAAAATAAGTGATTTGAATTTCAACAGAATTGGTAGGAGATGTCAGAGCCTAAATTTGTATGGAGACAGAGACATGTTTTTTTTCATGCATTGATCTGTATATTAAGATATGGAAAAAAAGGTCGTCAAAATTTTGTCAAAGAATCGTTTAGTTTATGCCAGTGTCATTCATGCAGTTTCAAGTCTCTAATTGTGTTGAAAATGTTAGCACTGGGCAAAGAACACCAATGTATATATTTATACTATAGTGTATATTTATAGTATAGTGTATTTATAGTATAGTGTATATTTATATATTTATTTATATGCTTCTGGTTTAGTTACTGATAATTTCTCTCTTCCAACCTGACCAGCCATGGATGATAACCCGTCACTCGCAGTCGTGAGGAAATTTGTGCATCTCCTTGATGCCAGTGACAACGACTATGCAGAGGAGCTTGGTAAGTCATCTCATAATGTTTACTTTGTGCCACTTTTTTTTCATTTTCATGCCATTTTCTGTTTCATTTTGTTTAGTGGAATAATTGATTCCCTTACCACTCTTGTAAAAAACAAAAAAAAAACAAAAAAATGGAAACAAGAAAACAGACAAACCCTCCCCCCCAAAAAAGTCATTTTAAAATTAGATTTATTTACCGTAAATGCATTTTATTTCATACATAGAACTGCAGAAATTGCGTCAGCAAGTTGTGGCTGAGATTCGATCAAATCAGCAGTTGGAACAAGATCTGGATCAAATGGACATCAAGATTGGACTGCTCATCAAAAACAGAATTACTTTACAAGTAGGTTTTAACTTTAAGATACCATTTATATATAAAGAAAGCCCAAAATGTTACCCCCCTGAGTCTGTGTGTCACTGCTATATGTCTTGCGCCCAGGGCAAATGAGTCGGAAGTCACGCTGGGCGATTTCAAGATACGGCCGTTTTTAACTACTTTCCGACTTGGATAGCAAAAAATTTTATTATTTTTTTTTTTTTGACAAAAACGGAAATTTAAGCTTTTTTAACCTGAAAAAAAAAAAAAAATTTGGTATCTGAGTCGGAAAATAGTTAAAAACGGCCGTAACTCTAAATCCCTGGTGTGACTTCCGACTCATTTACCCTGGGTGCTAGACATATGTTGTTGGTGGAAGAGTTTCAATTTTCTTGCTAATTATCAGTGTAGGCTACTCATTTCCAAAATCCATGGTAGATTTCGGAAAGTGGAGTAATAACACCAAATGTGGTAGAAAATAAAAATGCTTGGAAAGAAAATATCGTATTTTGTTGTTACTAGCACAGAGGATGAGGAAATGCACTTGCTGATTTTTGTCACAAGTTCATAAAAGATTCTTTTTTTTTTTTTTTTTTTTAAATTGACATAGATCACTCTGCTGTTCCCCTTACTACATTGAACCATTAAGATTATTTTTGTGTTGCTACTGCCAGGATGTGGTAACGCACAACAAAAAACTGACCAAGCGCAACGATGAAGGGCAGAAAGGGGGCCTGAAAGCTCTGAGCAAAGAGAACCACGAGCGGCTGGAGACCTATCAGCACCTCTTCTACCTGCTGCAGACGTGCCCCAACTACCTGGCCAAGCTCATCTTTGAGATGCCACAGTCGCGCACTACCAAGTTCATGGAGGCTGTCATCTACTCCTTGTTCAACTATGGTGCCAACCAGCGCGAGGAGTACCTCCTGACCAAACTGTTTCAGACTGCGCTGGAAGAAGAAATTAAGTGAGTAGCTGTATGAAAATGTAGAGGGAAGCGATAAAGCGAGTAAGTGCGGAGGAGGTGACAGCCTGTATATATAAATATATATTTATGCATCTAACACTAGTAACAATGCATGGATGGCTGAGAGATACCAAACACTTCGTTTAGCATGCAGGCATAACACACTGACATGTATGCTGATCTAAACATTAACACTATGCCAGCTTTTCATCTTTAATGCCCACAGTGCGATGCTACTATCTACCTCACAGAGAATGTTTGATTCCCTCTCATAGATATGACTTCACATCCAACTGCATTTACTGATAAATCTTGGTCATATTATTGAATAGGTGACAAGTATGTTGTCCAATGTTTACAAACACCAGATGAATAAATCCTTGTTGACAGCACCCTCTTGTGATTTTCAATTCTGTCTTTTAAAAAAAAAACAGAAAGAAAAAGGTCATATGTCTCGCAGCCAGTCAAAATGAGACTATGTTGATTTTTCACCAGCTTTATTCTAATCAGAGACATTGCAGTTTAAAGAGACAAGGAGGGACCTCCTCAGCAATGACCAAAATTCTGAGAAAATCAAGTTTAAATGAACGGTTGAATGCATAAATCTACATGCCTATCTTACAAAAACCCGATTTTAATGAAGTAATATTTATAAATTGAGAGTAAGACCGATATTGCCTTGTTCAGAAATGAATGTATTTTCGATGTCTGCAAATAAAAAAAAAATCGATGTCTGATCCCCCTCATCACATTCAAAGCCCAATTTCTTGGTTCTGACCCAGCGACTTACGTCTCATTTCGACTGGCCATGAGACATATATAATAATATGCAAAGTCACCTCTTTCCTCGATATTATTCATTTGATCATCACTCAATTCAAAGATAACTTTGAACAGCTTTCATGCTGTTTCTATATCTCAGTCTGACGGAGTTCTTGATGATGTGAAAATTTATTTAAATATAATTAAATGACAACTGTTATTTTACAGATTTTTTTCCCGTTGACAAACACTCTAATAGTTTTGAATAATTCAGGTCTGGTAAGGTTATATTTTTTTTTCATTGTGTGTTTGCTTTAATCCTTTGAACCCATAAGCCCGATATATCGGGCTGACCCATATGTGGCCTGGACCCGTAAGCCTTATATATCGGGCTGGCAGGCCTACCTCAGACCCGATGTTCCGTACAGTAAATTTAGCGGGAATATTGGAGATAATAAGGCAGGACCATTTTATCATCACAATACTGTAAATTAACCCTGTTTTGAACTAAAACAACATGTGTTCCTAATCCCAGTCAAATTTCCTCAATTTTGGCCCAGGAGTCCAGGGGAGCAGGGTCAGTTGGGTTCAGGGGGTGAGGATTCAAAGGGTTAACCTTGATAGTTTTTATGTCCATTCCTCATCAAACTTTTTCCTAGGGCAGATACAAGTCTCATTTACAGCACAGACTCCCTTCCATGTCATACATGTTCTTAAATACACACAAAAAAATGTTTTAATCCCTTTCTCCTTTTTCTGTCATGTACTCCAGGAGAATGTAAGTATGGCATGTCATGCATAGTGTGGTGGGAGGGGCACCCTGTAAATGTGTACACTGAACTTTGATTTTTATCATTATCTTTGAGATGGTGATTTGTTTATACCTTTTAGCCACGTTAGCTGTCGTGGTGGAAGGTGGTGATGTTTAGCTGGATAACTGTCTGTATGTCTTTTGAATTACACTCATTTTATTTTTGTTTTGTTTATTTTTGTATGTAGTTTGTTTTTGCTTTTTTCTGTAATTGTTATTTGAAATGTGTTTTCAATGTGTGATTGCTGTTTTTGCACAGTTGTTTGGCATTTTATCTGCTTGTTCATTTAAAAAATGGCAGGGGGAATTGCATGTCCAAGAAATACCTGAGTGCTGAGCGGAGTTTCTGCTCTGTTTGTTCTCGTATCAGTTAGCAGATTGTTATCAATATATTATTATAAATATAGGCAAAGTTTTGTCTGAACCTCTAGGTCCCCGTAAGTCACTTATATTTTAAAGATCTTTTTTAAACAAATCTTTGTTCACCGAGGTGTTACGTTACATTACGTTACGTTTCGTTCTGTAATATGTCTTTCAACCTCCTAGTGGAGGTTATCTCGTTAAGTTCACCTCTAGATTTTAAAAAATTTGTTGCATATTTCTCCAGTGATGTTTACTTTATGATAACTTTGTAGTTACAGATTTGCTGACAAATTCTTATAGTCTGTTATAATTGTTAAGATTGAATTGCTGTTCTTTTCATTTACCATAATTACGGTTTAATCCGTAAAGGTACATCATTGAGATTTCTGATTATTCTTAGAAATGCTATAACTTACCATATATCTTTGTGAATTAAATACATTATGTTTTTTTCCCTTACCCTGTTTGCTTGCTCACTTTCCTAGACAGAAGGCTGGAATCAGGTAGAACAGTTGCATGATGTAGACAGAATTGTCTACACATATCAGAAAATATAACTCTTTTGTTTTTTCTTCACCTCTTGCAGAGATTTGACTTGATAAATTTTAAGACATATAAGCAAATAATGAAACTGAATTTTTACTTCAATTTTGCTGAAATTTGACTTGAATGTCAATAATGAAGAAGGACCAAGTCTAGTATAGCTATTTATAGAATGCCGGTTTTTGGTCATAGTAAGTTTTTGTATATCAAAGCTGCAGACCACCTGTGGGGTCCGCGTCGACATCGGTGTTTGTAATTTGTCAGAACAGCTTGGCAGAAGTGTGCAGAGTTGTTGGCTAATTTAACGCCTAATATAAAACCTTGCTCTGAATCAGCTGTGTGCCAAAAAAATAATAATGCCATTGAAAGCTTTGACATTTCTTCACCCATTGCGGATGGGCCATTTGTTTTTTTTGTTTTTCCTCGTGCGTGATCCAAGATTTAGTGTTGGGGGGACTGGATTTTACTGTCAACAAGAGAGCACATCAGAGAAGATATTTTGGGAGAATGAAGTGCGTTACATATTCTTTGTGAAACTGTCCAGGACAAACACTCCAAATGGAACCCACTGCCCCACAAAGAATGGATCATATCTTAAGGATTCTCAGAAAGAATCCTCAGAACTTTTTTTGCTTCATTTCGTGGTTATGAATGATCTTATATTGGTGGAATGAAAAAGTCAGAATGAGTCATTTTTTCCACATGCGTCTACAGACAGAAGGTCAGTCGGCCTAATGCGCATATGCAGAAACGGCAATCAGCTGTGTTTACATGGCAAACCAGGTCAAACATGACTTCTTTGTGTTTTTTATGCGAAGATCTAGATTTAGATTGATCTAAATAAATTATTATTGTTATATATACCCTAACCCTAATCCTATAGTTCGTGTGATATGATATCATACCTATGCGCAATTGCCTGACTGACCTTCTGTCTGTAGACGCAAATAATTTTTTCAGCCAGCTACATTACTTCCCTTTGTCAAGTAGAGGAGGTGTTAAACAAGATTGCAAAGAGGGAAAACATCACTTTCTTTTCTTTTTATTTGAAACTTGTGAAGCAAGAAATTATCACGACGAAAACAAAAAAATTCCTACCATGGTAATTTTTTAGGGCATTTTCGGTTACCCATGCTTCACATTACAAGAGAAAAAGTGATTGTCCCTTAATGTAGAATTGCTCTGTTACGTCCTTTAACCACCTAGAGGTGGTTATCTCATCTGACTTTAGAATGCTTTCATTACACCTCATATATACTTGGTAAAGAGAGAAGTAATTGGGTAAATGGTCACGATGGCTCATTATTTAAATATGATAGCTTCATTTATTTCTTCTATACCAGAAATAAATGAAATCTTTCCACCACAGGTGTTTGCAATGGGAGATTGTTGCGCACAGTCCTATTACTTCCCTTTACCAGACAAACGAGAGGTTGAACAAGCAGTGTGAAGAGGAAAAAAAACCACTTTTGCGCCCTTTGCTTGAAACATACACCATGAAAATTTTTTTTAAATTATAATGTAAAGAGAGTGTTTTCTTCTTATTGTATAATTTTATCAAATTTTTTGGTGATCAGTCTTTCAAATGATATGGAATAAAGGGATTTTTTTTCCTCTTGACACTGTTCATCACCTCTTTTGTCTGGCAAAGGGACGTAATAGGTCAGGTCAAAATGATCTCCCTTTTCACGAGTCCCTCTTTTGGGAGCAGCAGATAATCTCGAGACGATCTCCCATTGTATTGTTTTGTCAGCACACATGAAATGCCAGTTGATAAGGTAGAAATTGTATTTGGGAAAGGATCTTGTAGTATCACTGTGCACATCATTTAGAGTTTTGTTCATTGTGTGGACTGGGCTTTTGTCTGTACTGTATCACTCAGATATGGATATTCCAGGTAATCAAATATGCTCAACAAGAATAGAAACGAATATCCATTTTTTTCCCAAACATTTTCATGAAACTTTTCAGAATAAATGAGATGCGACACGATGAAATCAGGCTCTCGTCAAATTTCGAGCGTATGGAGTTATTGGTATCACTGTGAAGATTATTCATTTCCCTTTCTGTGTCTAAAATAATTTTGTTCTACCTTAAATAGAAGTCCAGATATTGGCATTCAGAGATGATGGGGGTGACCTGTTGCTGCAGCTGAATTTAGTGAGAAAATGGCCTATCACGTTTGTTAAGCCTTCTTTATCGTTATTGGACCATGCCACTAAATTACAATTTTTGGGCTTTTACTCAGTCTATTTCGGCAAATTTAACTCTGAAATACATTTTTACATTGATATAGAAGGGTTCTGTGAAGAAAAAAAAATAACTTTAAAAATTCGTTCATCGTTGAAAAACACGTGATTTCTCCGGTCGTCTCAGTTTGACGAGCGCCAATTTCATCGTGTTGCGTCTCAAATTCTAGTACATGTAAATCTTTGCAAACATAAACATTTTATATATAAAGGAAAGACAGTAGAGTTCAGAGCTTGATAAGAAGTAAAGTAACAATATCATCTGACTTGGTCAGATCGTCAGTTTTGTAAATTTATATTTAAAGACGAGTTCATGAACATATTGGGGTGTGGATAATTCAGATTTGATAAGTTTTGGAAACTCTTACTGAATCGAAATTATTTTCTGTACAATCTATAAGGCATATGTTTTTTGTAGAAATAGATCAGTTGCATCAGCCAGCAACTGTTTCTAAAATAAGAATTTGTCATACAAATCCTGAAGTTTACAGGTATGACAGTATTTTCATAAGATTTATAACAGCTGGTGTGTTTCTTATGTAACATAAGAGGCACAACGGCCTATTGGTCACTATGAGAAATTCTGACATTCATTTACAGAGAGATTTTTTTTCTGTCAGAAGATTTGCTCAGGAAAAAGCCACTTGAGAAATGTGTAACAAGTAAATGTCAGTTGCAGAATACACTTATAACTGACTACAGAAACAACTTCAAGAAATTCTGTGAACTCAAGATCGGAATTTAATAAATGCACTTTTGAAATATTAGACAAGGACCGTTCTTGTCTGGTGTAGAGGATTTAAATATTTTGAAAATTCCGATGATTTTGGTTGCAAGTTATCCAGTTATTATGGTTATGGGAATGTGACAGAACGTTATGAACCTTTGTCTGTTGTTTACATCATCACATTCAACACTTTTTAAATTGATACTCTCCTTTTTCTCCCTCACAGGAGGTTTTTGATTTATCTTATTTTTATCCTTTGTCAGACTGTGAACTTATATGGGTTCGAAATACAAAGAAAACAAATTTTACGATGTCTTTAACGTCTAGAAGGTGGCGATGAAAACAGCAGACTGAGAATCACAACCTTCAGTCACAATCTGTTTACATATGCCTTGTGCCTAGAGCAGATGAGTCGGAAGTCACGCCGGGTGATCTCAAGTTGCGGCCGTTTTGAACTATTTTGTGACTCAGATACCAAAATTTATACCAAAATTTTTATTTTTTTTCAGGTAAAAAAAGGTCAAATTTTCATTGAGTGACAGAAAAAAGAAAGAAATTTGGTACCAGAGTCAGAAAATAGTTGAAAATGGGCATAGCCTGAAATCAGCTGGCGCGACTTCCGACTCATTTGCCCTGGGTGCAAGGCATATTATGTCTGTGTTGCTATATGGATGTATTATATGTATGCAAATATAAAACACATAGTCATTGCATTATATGGACCTATACATGTATCTGTAATGGGAAATTGAGGAGCTGTCATTGATTGTGATTTAGCAAAAGACAGTGTCTAGACTATGTGGATTCAGAAACACCAAACAGACAACCAAGTACTGCCAGGTCACTCCACAGTGGCTCCACTTGTAGGAAGTGGTCAAAGACTGTTCAGAGCAGATTAACACTATGAAAACAGCAGAGGCAGGTTTTGACTCACAGTGTGGCATTAAAATGAATGAAACAAAATAATGACTGCCAAAGTAGATTACTTATATAATGCTGATATGATGTGCATTGTAAACTCAGAAAGCTAAATTTTTTTTAAAAGTTAAATTTTTAAATACTGTTAAAATAAAAAAAAAAAAAAGCAAGAAATATACTAAACTTTGGCAATTGAATGAGCTATGTCCATAATTGTATTGCAACAGCTGTAGACTCCCAGTGCTATCCAGAATACAGATATCTCGCGCAGCCAGTCAAAATGAGACATATGTCGATTTTTCACCATATGGGGTTTTGGTATTATGTAAAAGCTTATTTCATACCCTTTCATGTGGTGAAAAAAGTTTTGAGCTAGCTTTATTCTATCCAGAGATATTGCAGTTTAAAGAGACAAGGAGAGACCCCCAGCAATGACCGAAATTCTGAGAAAATCGAGTTTAAATGAACAGTCGAACGCATAAATCTACATGTCTGCCTTACAAAAACCCAATTTTAATCAAGACACATTTATAAGTCAAGGGTAAGACCAATATTGTCATGTTCAGAAATGAATGCACTTTCGATTTCTGCAGTACAAAAAAATTCGATGTCTGACCCCCTCATCACATTCAAAGCCCGATTTCTCCGTTCTAGCACAGCGACTTACGTCTCATTTCGACTGGTCGGGAGACATATAATTTTCTTTGTGAGCTGGGTAATTTGTACTGTTTGTTGTTTCCTGTGGGGAAAAACCCAAGAAAAAGACAACAAATTATAGATTCTTTCATGTGAGAATCATTGGTTCTAGGGAGAGAAAACTTTGCAAAATTAACAATTGTTATTTAGTTGAGAGCAGTTCCGATGTCTGCATACAAAGCTTGCATTTTTAAGATGTGGCAATTTATAGTTTTGTGTTTCAGTTTGTTTGTTTTTTTATCGTCAGCAAATGCATTTTTTTTTAAATCTTGGACAATGTTGATTCTCATGGTAAAATGTTACCTGGCATATCACAAGCAACATGATTGAACATGGGCTTGATTGTTGTGCTTTTTGTTTGTTTTTGTCTTGCCATCTTTTTTTAGGCAAGTGGCTTGAAAATATCAAACATTGATTGCCTGCTTGTATTTTTTTTTAATTCATGAAAATGTAAAGAAAACATATTTTTATAGTATTTCTTATATCCGCTCTTCTCCAACAAATTAAACAAATGAAATCTCCTCTTTATCACAATTAAGTTTAAAACAAAGGCTTTTCTTTTTTTTTTTAACAAGTGCATTTAGCACAAAAATTACAATCATGACTTGCAAAATATCACAGGCAAATGCAACACCCACCGTTCTATAGACTAACTCAGTTTCGAAAATGGCTATGTTGTTGTTATAGATCTGATATTCCTTAAGCTTTAGCGAGCTGAGCCCCAAACAAGGGTGGCATATTGTGGTGAAAAAGCTTTAAATAAATGTTTTGTGGCTGATGGTATTTCCTATGGAAAAGTGTCATGTTGTGAAGACGAGCTCGATTTGAGAACGCTGATTTTATTTTATGTTCACACTTGAGCAAAAGATGTGTCTTGCAAATTTCAAGATTCAGGGCAGTTTCTCCCATTCCATTCCATTAAAATCTTTGAATCTGATTTGCTCTTTGTTTAAGTAGGAGGCAGATTCTTTTATTCTTTGAAAAGTATTTTTAACCCTTATGAGGATGAGGAGAGCCCGTTCTTTTTTAATTTTGTTGTTTTCATGCTCTTATGGGGGGGGGTGAAATTCTTGTGCCATTTTGTAATTTTTTTCTTATTTTTATTTTCATTTTATTTATTTTTTTATATATATTTATTTTTTAAAAATACTTCTTTGAAGCTCATTCTTCCTCTTTCAATGACTGTGCTATTTGTTGATAGATTACTCTTGAGTGTTGTGTTATCCAACATATCGTTACATGTCTAATAAAACCTCAGAAATTTCATGACCTGAAATTTTCAGGAGAGACGAAAAACTGTTTCCGTCTTGTATCTCGTTATTATTATGAGGTTTTGTGTTATCTAAAAAAAGGAGACTTTAAAATAATTGTTGAACTTTGTTGTTTCATTGACACATGTATGGCTTTATGTGCTACAGATTGGGCCAGGAAAATGAAAAGGGTATAAGTTTGAAGTTATGAGGTTTTATCAGAATAGTAACGATATTCCACATAAGTATGATCCCACTGTCTTATTGTTTGTGTGATTTTGTTCACCTTTCAGTTCCAAAGTGGATAAGATGACCGACATAGTCACTGGCAACCCTTTGGTAGTCAAGATGATTGTGGGGTTCAACAGGTGAGTCACACAGTTTCTGATTTGTTCCACACACAATTCTCAGTCATGTTTTACATCACAGCTTGTAGTCAGTAGTACAAGAAATTATAAAGAGGACACAATTTGAACTATACAAACAGCTGACAGTTGTTCTCTGTTGTTTAGATCATGGGTTCCCAGCTGGTGAGCCCATGGGGTTACGTAGCCTTGTCCGGTGGGGGGTCAGGGGTCACCTAGCCTTGCTAAAAGTGGCTTGGAATGAACTTAATTTCAAGTATCAGTTACATTTTTCATGCTGTTACATATTATTTTTTTTTTTCATTTTTGTTTTAGTGTTTCTTTCTCTCTCCAGCACAGAAAATAAAATGTAAATAAAATGCTAGTGAATAATTACAGGATTCTTGAATAAATCTTTGTTAGATGTTTCTTGCCCCTTCTATCCCAGAAAATATGTCAAGCTGCTGATAGTATAGGAAGTGAAATTTAGAGCTTAACTCAGACTTGGACCAACAAATTACAACGTTTTATAAATGGCTGCTTGAGGAAGATCCTGCGTATCAGATGGCCAGATACCATTCAAAA
>JBCEWB010076906.1:0-12996 GCA_039654565.1 Peronia peronii | reverse complement strand
AAAACAGCTCATGCTGATTTCTTATCCATTTTGTCATACACATGCAGAGTTTGAAATTTAAATGATGAAAATTAATATTTTGCCAGAGGTTTCAATTAGTGATATAGAATTTTCCCCACGTTTTGGCAAATGGTCATATACAAGAAAAAGAAGCCCCATGTAGGTATACTCAGGGATGTCAAAGTTCCGACTTTGGTTCCACTTTTTGGTCGTCGCCAATTTTCCTACTTTTGGCCATCGAACTGCCAACTTTTCCTGTAGGTGTACTGAATCCATAAGG
The DNA here is from genome assembly GCA_039654565.1 of Peronia peronii. Taxonomy (NCBI): domain Eukaryota; kingdom Metazoa; phylum Mollusca; class Gastropoda; order Systellommatophora; family Onchidiidae; genus Peronia; species Peronia peronii. Next base: position 12,716 of record JBCEWB010076906.1, on the reverse strand, counting down.
CAATCGTGATCACACGATGACAGTGAGGCCAAAAGTACGAAAGAGTTATTCTCATACCTCGGACGAGTACCAGACTGTTGTTCGACTGTTTGAAGATCGAGATCAAAGTTCGCAGCCCGACAACATGCAGTCGAGTGGTCACGTGAGAGTTCTTGATGGAAAATCAGCACATCAGAGTACTGACTAAAACTGATAATGTGTCCATGATCTTAGAAAGACAAGTGTAAGAGGACAGCTGTTTGCATTGCGATCTAGATCTAGAAAATAGATCTAGTCTAGTTTCGCTTGATGATTATGATGCCGTCACTGCCTGTGGGATCTTTTTAATTTTAGTTCTTGGAATTTCCACTAGTTGTATAATTTTACAGTCCCATCCCAGTGTCTTGTGAAAACTTTCAAACTTCTTGTAAAAGCAATGAAAACTTCTAGCATGAAAACCCCAAATTTTTAAAAAAGTGTCTTACTCTTGCATAACCGGTGATAAAATACAAGGGGGGGGGGGGAACCAATTTTTCCGACTTTCTTGTGACAACAGTTTGACATCCCTGTATACTGTACTGTTGTTTTCATGGACTGAACTTGTACATTGCAATCAAACTTGAGATGTTATAATATTCATTTCTCAATCCATTCAGGGCTCCACCCATCATCGGCTACCTGCCCTTTGAGGTCCTGGGCACATCGGGTTATGATTACTACCATCCTGATGACTTAGAAGTTGTCTCCAAGTGCCATGAGCAGTGTAAGTTCTCACTTTGTTTTGACATCACAAGGACCATCTGTATCAAATGCATTCATGCCATTTACACAGGACTCCAGGACTAGCCACACATCTCAGATGTGACACACTTTCTACGGTTTTTGTCTTTGCTGACTGCATGAGAGTTGTGAATGGCTTGTCTTTGACTTGTGATTCCAGTGAACAATCATCCCGGCTGATGTCTGGCCATAGATGTGGGCTCACAGACACACATTGACATGTCGATCTGTAATAAATATTCATGTTTTCAAGTCTTGGGATCAACCCTTTGACAGAACTATTGAAAACTAACCACTGTGAAGAGGTGAACCAGGGTGTTAACTTTGCCAGTTCCTGATTATTCCTCATAGAATCAAACTATTTGTGAGGTGTTCAGCAAAAACACGGCACATATCACTATCATTTATTTAGGGTAATGATCAAAAAAGACCTAGATCAGGTCTAAATTTAGGCCTATTGAGATTTTGTCTCCAAAGTGTTCCTTAGACATTTGTTTTTCGTCCCACAAAAGATTTTTTTTCAAATTCAACACCTAAAAGTATTTTTGAAAGAGATTTTTGAAGCCATTTCATTGAAAATTTATCATGAAAATCCGGGTTCTATAACGGATTACTTCGCCTGTTGTACCAGGTCACTATATTCATGTACTACACACTAACCCCCATGTATTGCATACCAGAATGAAGAGTATAAACAGGGCTATCACTGATGTGTAATGCACATGAAGATAATTGTTTATATTCAAAGTTTTCGAACTAAAAGTGATGGGCATGTACTTGGTGTCGGTGATTTCAGTGCCTTCTTGTTATCATCAGCTCCCCTGATCATTACTGCTGTCGTATTCGTCCTGCTCATTTAAACTCCTGCACATTGAAAACAACGCTGTTTAGTTTGACTAATCAGTTGAGGATTATTAACATTCTAAATACTTTAAAATAAATAATCTCAAGACGTGAAGTCGCTAATGTGTTTGCTTACAAGTAAAATGGTGGATGGTGGACGCGCTGCTTCAACACAGCCTGAGTGTCAACAGATTGCCTCTCTAGTAAATGAAGCCAGGAAATATAATATTACTGGAATTGTAGGAGAGAACGAGCTGCAGGAACTTGTGAATAATGTTTCACTGGAGATAACTCCAACACTGACGGGAATTGGATGATGAAGCAGTACAAGCATTTAGATCCAGAGCTAGATCTATATTCAAGTCAAAGGCATTTGGGTCTAGATCTAGAACTTCTGCTAGGAGATAAAAATTATGTAGGACTGAAAGAGATGAGTGCATCTTATATGTGTGTGTTTTTAATATTCTAGATCTAGTTGACACCGTTTGCTGCACATAATCTATTTAGATTTAGATCAAATTATTAAAGTGCACAGGCGAATCTGAATCGCTTGCAGACATAGGCCTTTAACGAATCACATAATAGTGTGAAATTTTTTAAAACTATTTTTAACAAAGAATTTGTTATTTCACATGTTTGTTGTTCATGTGTGATAATTGCACAGTTGTTTTGACTTGGTATGAGTTCAATATGCCATGTTCGTATGAAGATTTATGTCACACTGTGTAGAAAGTAAAAGTGAAAACTTGAATTTGTTTTTCTCATGTTCACAATACAGTGGTCTCCGCTTGAGAACCGTCTGCCTAAGAACTCGCCCCTGCTGCAAAACGGAATTTTTTCTCTATAATTTACCTCTCTATAAACCTGCTCCCAAATAAAAAAATCCACGTAAGAGCCCGGTGTGGGGCCAAGACATGCAAGTATTTATGATGTAATTTCACATCATATTGTCCACTTGAGAGACACGCACAGTGCTAGATATGCAGTAAAATGGGGACGGGGGTGGAGAGAACAGGTATACAAAGGAGTGGAAGTGATGGTTGATGTATGACTGCATAATCAGGCCACACTGTCGACTAAGCCGTGGGCAATTCTTTGTTTGACAACATGTGGAACAGCACTTGTGACTGGTTTGTGGATAAAAAGATGTAAGTTTAGTTTCCTGACTGGTCAGTTGTTTTGCTACTTCGGTCGATCTGCAAACACTTGGGTTGCTCTTTTGATTATCAGTAGGGTAGCATAGTATTACACATTCAACAATGATACCGTTATGTGAAAACTCACCCGAAATTTAAACCCTGGACAGTATTGATGAAATTATACGCTAAGAGAGATCAGGTCTAATTATAACACACACATAGGGAAGAAGGCTGTACTTACTTGTATAGATAAATCCATAACTAACAGTAACGATCAATTAATCAAAGTAGTAAAGACAATCTGTGATCAGACGAGTTGCATAACTTTTCAATCTGTGTAAGAACCCGTCCGCCTAAGAGCCCGCTTTTTTTTGGTCTCCCGGCGACCGGTTCATAGGCGGAGACCACTGTATTGTAATTCCCGGTCATTAAAATGCAACATCTCATCATCTAATGAAGTTATTTATAAAATTCAACTGCACTCTGTTGAGAAATATAGGATTTCAGAATCTACTTATAACTGAAAGTTGAACATTTTCACCATGTGCCTTGTTTTTGCTGGACACCTCACATTTCGTTCAAGATTGAGAATTATGTCACTGGAATTTAAAAAAAAAAAAAATAGAGGGACTGTTCTATTGTTCTCCACTAAATTGAACCTCTTGTAACTCAACACTTGCTGGACTAAAATTGATGGTCCCAAGACATCTTTTTTTTTATTTCTATGTAGGAAAAACCTGGCTACTTGAATCATCTCTGCAGGCCCCAGACACATCAGTGAAAACACTACTGTGTCAAGCCATGTGGTGCCGTCCATCTGTCCATTCCATCCTGTGCTCTTCCTCTCTGTGTGTCAGAGAGTTGTTTGTGTCCCTGATACTCAGCTCATTCCATGACTAGTGACCCCATCATTTGGCATCTTTTTGGCCCACATAAGTGTGACCTGTGTGAACAAAACATAAAACTGAACAAAATCCACAGTCTGAATTGTAACCTAGTGAACTAACAGTCTGCCATATTCTTCATCTTCATCTTGATGTCTTTTTGTTGATGACATTCTATATACGTCTTTCGACCTCCTGGTGGAGGTTACCTCGTTTTTGTTGATGTGACAAATAATGACCAGATCACGCCATTTCCTTTGGCAGCTCAGGCTCACAGGTACAAGACAGAAAATATATGATTTAGACTTTTTGTGTCATTTTTCATTTTGCTGTTTCCTTGCAGTGATGATGATGGGCAAGGGAACGTCCAGCTTCTACAGGTTTCTGACCAAAGGTCAGCAGTGGATCTGGCTACAAACTCGCTACTTCATCACCTACCACCAGTGGAATTCCAAACCTGAGTTCATTGTCTGCACTAACACAGTGGTCGGGTAAGTTTACTCTAGTTATCTTTGCTTATTCTTGTTACGCAGTTGTGTTATTCAGTACTATAGTATAAACAATCTTGGCAAGATGTCGGTCAGCACCTCAGAAAATGATCATGGGTTCAGAATTATACTCAGTATGTTAAGTGTGAACAAGTTAACTCTTTATTTCTGGTGACAGCAGCTCATGGTCGCCGTCGAAATGCCACGCACTGCTTTGCATCACTTCTGCCGCTTACGACATCGTTATTTTGTATTTGTGACAATTACCGGAAATACAAACACTATTTGTCGTAAAAACATGAATTTGAGTGCTTAAGTGTGATATGAAGCTTTGAAGTGTTGTTTTTCTTAGGCTGGTTATGCTGGCACTGACGGAGAGCTAATTGTAACCATATGATTAGCAACAAAATTGAAAAGCACATTGATGCTGAACATTTTTTGAGTATTTTTATGCAGAATTTAGATTTGTAGAAGGATATATGGAATGAGATGGATGATTCTGATGATGGATTGTATTGATTGCATGAGTACAAAATTTTGTTTAAATTTTCTTTGATTTTTCTTTTTTCCTCATCTTTCTTCATTTGTAAAAACATAAGAGCACAATTACGATAAAACCTGTTTAGAAAAAAAGCCACATTCATCTATCTGTTCTTTGCACAAAAAAAAAAATTTGTTGCGAAGTTTAGATTTTATTGATGTTTTTGAGAAGGGCATCTGTTGCTTCTAGCGTTCCCCTATACCCCGCCGGCACAGCGGGAAAACTCCCAAGGATAAGGAGTTAAGGGTACAACCAAATATACATCAAGACGTTAAAGAGATCATAGACCAACACTCAAATTAGGGGTCAACTAATCTTTAGCTAAGAGGTAAAGAGGTGTTGGGAGACAAGACAGTAAAAAAATGTGTGAAGAATTTGATGATCCACTGGTCAGTCAGTGTTGAGAGGACAAAATGATCTCAACTTCCCCAATATCAACTGTTTCTTCTTTCATTACTGTAGCTATTGCGATGTGAGGCGACAGATTCGGCAAGATCTGGGCTACATTGAGGGCGATGCTATCACAACAGCTGCCAATTCCACCACCAACAACAACAGCAACAGCAGCAGTGGAAGCAGCGGCTGTCACTCCGCTCTGGCCAAGGAGGGCCGGCCACAGCAGGAGGGTCATGTGACCTCTTTGAGCCAGCCAGAGAACCTGGGGAGAATGAGGGGAAAAATTGTGCAGTCACCAGATGTGGCATCAAGTGAGTGAAATATTGACTGAATGTATGATAGATAGAGAGCATCTTTTGTCATGGTCTCACCCAGAATGGAGCTCATTGTTTGCTCAGGATTATTCAAGTATTTTCAACACTATTGGTCTCAATTTATAAGATGGATGAGATGCATATATTAGTTTGTGAGATATTTTGAAGTTATTCAGTTTCTGTTGAAGGTTCTGCAGAGATAGAAAATGAGATGAAAGATGCACAATAAACATATAGAAAAAACAGAAATTGCATGGATTTATGGTGAATAAACAGTGATACTGAATGGATTTTGAGTTCCCAGCTTTGTGCACAAGGTGCACAGTGTTATTGTGAGTATCGTGTACCACTGTGACATTCTCCTCTCCAGGCCAGCACTCAGATGGTGAGCGCTCCCAGCAGCCCCACTCCACCAAACAAGAGAGCAGTACTCGTAAACACGTCAGCACTCAGCTCCAGTCCCTGCTACAGCTCCACCTGCAGCGCTCGCTGGCCGCCTCGTCCTCATCCAATGCGGTCTATACCACTGGCATTACCACCACTGCTGCGTCCACCAAACCTGTGGGTACGGTGCACACTCCGACCTCATCTCAGACAAAGGTACCGACCCAAAGTCTTACTCTGGAAAACATAAGAGTTTTTTGTCATCTAAAAGGCCATCAAAGTAAATCAGCTTTCTCTTTGTTCATGGCATATGTGTGTCAGTAATTTCTCTCTTATATGACATCGCAGTTTATAACAGTAAAATTGAATGAAATCCTTTTGCCACATTTTACTTCATCCCATCTCATCCCATTGCCCATTGACAGTTTCATATGAGACGTGACAGGATGAAATCAGGCGCTCATCAAACTGAGGCGACAGGAGAATCACATATTTTTCAACAGTGAATGAATTTTTAACGCAATTTTTTTTGTCTTCGCCAAACCCTTCTATATCAATCTAAACATGCATTTCAGAGTTCAATTTACTGAAATAGATCGAGTAAAAGCCCAAAAATTATAATTTTGTGGTATGGCCTAACAAGGATTAATAAGGATTAACAAAAGTGATTGGCCATTTCTCACTAAATTCAGCTGCAGCAACAGGTCACCCCCATCGTCTTTAATTACCAATATCTCAACTTCTACTTAAGATAGAACAATAATTTTTTCACACACAGAAAGGGAAATGAATAATTCTTACAGTGATACCAATAACTTTATATACTCAAAATTTGACGAGAGTCTGATTTCATCATGTGGTATCTCATGTAGAACTGGGCATTTGTGTCAGGTGGTCTGAATATTTGATCTGTTGCTTTTCTGACCACTTGCTGGTCACTTTCATACTTGCATAGGGTGCATTTGTTGGCTGTAGATTTGGCCCCAGTTCCTGACCTTATTTGTTTCCATTTCCCTGCAGGACCTGGGGTTGCTCCCACCTGCAGGTGGTGAACGCCCGCCATTGGTGGGATGTCTTCCATGGAATGCCATCCTGGACGTTTCATGAGTGACATCTCTTCTCTCTCTCCATGCTCCTGTCTTGTGTCCAGCTCTCTTTCCTCTCTTCCTCAAAAGGTGTCAGTGTATCTTACCGTGTTTGGCACAATATAGCCATGATCGTGCTGATGTGCCATTAAACTCCGACACAAACAAACAAACTTGTTTCCATGGATATCCCCAGGTGACCAGTAGTTCACAGGCGGGCTTGATGTCCCCAGGTCAGCAGGTGGCCATCAGTCAGGCCCGAGCCCTGCCCAGCCTGCTGCCCATCATGACCACAATGTCCACAAGCCTGGTTACCATGTCAGCCAACCAGAGGGTGAGTCAGCTCACAAAACTTGTCAACAGCAACACAGATTTTTTTTTTTTGGCATAACTCTATCACAGAGACTGTATCAGTATGTAGACCAATATCATGGATTCAGGGGGAGGGGGGCGGGGAGGCTATTGCTACTAGTTTGTCAAAATAGACCCAATAGTCTATTGCTATCAGGTGGTCTTGATGTTGTAATTACATGTTTCAAGATACAGTCGGAATAATAACAGGGCCGCTTATAACAGGAAATCGCTTATAACAGAAGCATTGCTAATCCCCATGTCCACTCCTTCTTTAATATTAGTAAAATATTATCTCGTACAGCAGTAGTCCATGACAGGCGAATGACTTATAACAGGATACCTGTTCTGCGCCCACAATAGTCCACCTGTACGCCTAGCGGTATTTCAAAACTGCGCAAGGTCAAGCACACCACGAACGTGATACCCTGATCATTATTGTTTCATCTGGTTTGTTCACTGAGTACGCCATAAGGTGAGGAGGGGATGGATGGTGGGCAATGAGATCAGCCAAGTGGCTTGAGGAATTGGGAAGACATCCAATAATCCATATAATAAACAAAACAGGCTGAGGTGGTGGGCCCATGTGGATAAAGGAAGAACTCACACATGTAGCTCCTAACATGAGGTAAGATAGACACCGATCTTACCATTCACTGACTCACTGGGTCCAGTTAGCCAATCAACAGTTATGAGTACTGACAAGTGTAGCTGCTTTTGAAACATTTCGCGGTGTTAATATCTCAATGTGTTTCAACTACTACACTGTATGACGTGGATCTAGCAAGATTTATTCCCATCACATATTTTATCACTTCGATAACTTTCCTGTTCCCCACATCATGTTAGTGATTACTGCCTTTCACCCAGTCCCATACCAGTGAACGCAAGAGATTGCGCACAAAGGGATTGGTACAGTAGGAGAAGGGGAGCAGGTGGAATATGATATCCTTGATCTTTCAGTGCCCTTAGGCTAGGTTACTCTCGGCAGTATTATTGCTGGGGACAGCGATGGGGAAGAATCAGACACAAGGCCAGTGAAGTGTCGTGTGTGAGATATCCACATGCCCAGTTGCTCTGTTATGACTTTCGACTACACGTAGTATATGAACATACTATGACTTCTAATATAATGTATCGCGTGCTATGCTGTTATCATCATCACTATGGTTCTTGCTGAATCATGCAAAAATTATTATTACTTCTTGGCTTGACCCTGTTACGGTGGGTAGGAAATTTACAGCTTAACTTTTTGCCATGAGTTACAGACTCGTACCTAAGTGAATCTAGATGCCTTCCAAATAATAATAGTAATGAGTGGTGTCAATGATTTAATGACATGGGAAAACACCTGTATGTTTGCCCTGGTTGGGACTGGTACAAGAGGAGAGGACGTAACCTTACGCACTCTGTGCTGTTCTGTTTCAGCTGCTGAACACTGTCCATTCCACCCTCAGTGGTCAAGCCTCGGCCATTGTATCGTCTCCACTTACATCTCCAGTGGTCAGTGCTGACCAGAGAAGTTCTGTAAGTTTGTCTGGCTCAGTCAATCACTCATTCATTCACTGACTCACCCGCTCACTCGTTCACACACACACTTACTCACTTACAGACACATTCACTGACTCATTCACTCGCTTACTCATTCACTCACTCACACATTTACTCACTCACTCACTCAGCAGACAGACTTTGTAAGTTGAGAGAACAGAGGGAACCAAAGCCCAGAACTTTCTGTCCCACTTTGGTTCTCTCTGCCATCCACAGTCAAATCTTGGCATGATCTTCAGTAAAACATTTCTAATTTGTCTAGTAATTGGTATAATATTGTCAGCTGTACGTGACGAAGAGGCAAATAGGTTACAACCCCTATATGATGAAAAGGTGAACTTGAACTTCTCTGCATGACGAAGGGGGAAACAGTTCAATAAATTATCTGACTGACTCGCAGTTTATTATACAGGGAAGTTAGGGGTGGTTTTTTATCATACAGGTGGTTGTTATCCATTTACCCCTTTGTCTTAGAGCGACAATATGCATTACTTTTAACTTGGACTATCTAGATGGGATTTTAAGTTTGACCCAAACACCTAAAGAGCAGATGTTTTTCTCAGTACATGCAATGTGAGGTTTTACTTCTGTTGTAACTTAGCCAGATTTCAGTTTTTGATTTGTGTGTGCTCAGGTGAGGAATTTTTAGCTGATCAACAACTGTTGTTCTCCTAGACGGTATGCAGAACAAAATCTGTTCGCAGTCCAGTGTTTGGTATAATGAGGCTTCAGTGATTTTTCAGATTTGAGATGTGATACAATGAAATCAGGCTCTTGTCTAATTTTGAGAATATGGAGTTATTGCTATCACTGTGAAGATTATTCATATCCCTTTCTGTGTGTGTACAAAATTTTGTTCTACCTTTAGTAGAAGTTGAGTTATTGGCAATTAGAGACTATGGGGGTGACCTGTTGCTGCAGCTGAATTTAGTGAGAAAATGGCCGATCACTTTTGTTAATCCCTATTAATACTTATTAGGCCATGTCAGGAAATTACAATTTTTGGGTTTTTACTCAATCTATTTCAGTAAATTTAACTCTGAAATGCATTTTAAGATTGATATAAAAGGGTTTGGTGAAGAAAAAAAATTGTGTTAAATTTTCATTCACTGTTGAAAAATGTGATTTCTCCAGTCGCCTGAGTTTGAGAGCGCCTGATTTCATCATGTTGCATTTCATTTTAGTGCTTCCCTAGAAATGAGAGTTGAAAATCCGAAATGGTGTATGGTGTCATGTTGTGTTCATTTTCAGTACCAGTCGGGCCTAGTTCTGACACCAGCCCAGCAGCTGCTGCACGAACAGTTGGTGCACAAGTCGGAACAGCTCCAGAACGCCATCCAGAGACAGCAGGAGGAGCTGCGACTGATCAAGGAACAGCTGGCATACGCCCAGGGCAACGGGCAGATGGTCAGCCAGCAGCAACAGTCCCAGATACAGCAGCAACAACAGCAGTCCCATATACAGCAGCAACAACAACAACACCAGTATATTCTCCAGCAAAGACTTGGTGAGTGACTGACACTTGCTTACACGCGGGCTTAGGTGCTAAACTGGTGTTTTTCCAGACGCCTCATCATCATCTTCATTATCATCATCCTCCTGGTCATGAACCTTTACTTCCCCCTATGGTGGGGCATAGGCTTTTTATAAGCTCTCGAAGCTCTTCTGTTTTTTGTTTTCTTGCAATTTTATACTAAGTCAGTCTGCATTCATTCACCTGTTCCTCTTCTCCTGGAAATTCTTGCAGTTTTCAGACATCTGTTCTGAGCCAAAACTTTTTTGTAGCAGTCCCAGTTTGATACAGGTCAGGACGGCTTACCCTACGTCCAGTTTTCCTTAGCTGCTTGTTACTGCAAGTATTGTGAGGAAGACATAGTCTCAGGGCCCTGGTGTCGACAAGGGCACCTACAAGGGTGTATTGATAAAATGTGTGTTATCTACGTGTTTGACGTGTGTCCTTTTGTTGTGTCTGACATACGTGTGTTGTCATTGAACACATGTTTGTTATCATTGTACCTGACGTGTGTGCTCTCATAGTGTCTGACACATATGTGTGCTCTTATTGTGTCTGACGTGTGTGTGCTCTCATTATGTCTGACACATGTGTGTGCTCTCATCATGTCTGACACATGTGTGCTCTCATCATGTCTGACACATGTGTATGCTCTCATTATGTCTGACACGTGTGCTCTTATTATGTCTGACACATGTGTGTGCTCTCATTATGTCTGACACGTGTGTGCTCTCATTATGTCGGACGTGTGTGCTCTCATTATGTCTGACACATGTGTGTGCTCTCATTATGTCTGACACATGTGTGTGCTCTCATTATGTTTGACATGTGTGTGCTCTCATTATGTCTGACACATGTGTGTGCTCTCATTATGTCTGACACATGTGTGTGCTCTCATTGTGTCTGACACGTGTGTGCTCTCATTATGTCTGACATATGTGTGTGCTCTCATTATGTCTGACACGTGTGTGCTCTCATTATGTCTGACATGTGTGGCAGAAAACACTCAGACTCAAGCAATGTTTCCCTTTCAGACCCAATTGTGACCTTTTCAAAATTCATTGCCCATATTAAGTTTGGTATCAAAATTTAGCTGAAGATTCCAAGAATCAGAAAATTTGGTTTTCGGAAGCAGCAGGCACCTCATAAGGGGAGAAAACTGGTGTTAATGGAACCCATCTACATATTTCACAGAAAGTCATCTGGTAGGGTTAAGATTTATCTGCTGGTCTTGTAGGCAAAATGAACCTGTCAGTCAGCTTCAGGGATGCAGAATTAAGGTTATCGTTGTCATATCAATCATAATGAAGGGAAAATAAGACATTATGTAACAAATAAACAAGGGCAGATAACTTTTTATCTGACGCTCACAATAGACACAATTTCTGGAAATGTAAATGAACATTTTTTTGTAAAAGAAACATTTGAAAAATCATATAATTACTACTAACACAAGAGAAAAGCAGAATTTTACAGAGAAATGACAAATAAGGTGTTTGACTCGTAAAATATAGGTGTAAATGTTTTTACCTAAGAAAAAAATAATTTTTGGAAAAGTATTTTAAACATTGTAACAAAAGAAGCAGATCAGATACACAGGTGAAATGTATTTCTTGACACCATCAATACATTACAGAAATGATAAAAAATAAAACAAAATTAAATTATTTTAAACAAATAATGGCCTCTGTTGTCAGTTCTGACAAGTTCCGGTGGAATATGCTCCAAGAATAGGTTACAGTACCGTTCCCTTTGTAACTCAACCTCCTGGGAGTATCTGAGCTCAAAGAATAGAAATCTTGGGGTCCCTTAGATACCATTGCCTCATCAGGAACATTTCCCAAGCCATATTATAGGCTCTCACTGTGGCCTGTTAAAAAAAAATTTGATGTAAATGTCCAAAGCGGCTACAGGTGAAGGAATGAGCTGGAAAGAAAAAGAAAAAGTTACATTTTTTAATATGGGGCAAAAAACAAAACAAAAACAATAAAACTAAACAGAATTGTTGTATTATGTTAATGCTAAATTCAACATGCCATATTTAATCTGAGGGAAGCCTATTTTTTTTTCTTTATTTATTTCTTTGCTTCCGCCGTCTGGACGTGTGGATCACAGTCCACCATATTTGGTGCTTTTGCTTATAACTTTGCAACAATTTTGTTCTTTCTTCTACACTGTTTTCCTTTCTCTGACTTCCTACAGTAATAATAGGCAAGTTCCAAGAAGTAATCAGAAAGAAATGTGACACTTGCATGTATATCAAAAGAAATAATGCAAAATACATGTAGGCTATCTAAATTAATAGATAATTTAATAATAGGACCTATATGTCTTCCGTTTTTACACAAAATGCCTTTTGATCACAACAAAAGTCAATCTTGCATGCTAAGCACATTTGGTTTTTTAAAATACACAGGACACCTTTCTGTTTTTCGCTTATTAGCATTTCTTTCTTTCACCAGACCATG
>JBCEWB010076884.1:0-12997 GCA_039654565.1 Peronia peronii | reverse complement strand
TTCAAAACGAGTTTGTTTATATATATATATATATGTATATATATATATATATATATGTATATGAAGAAGCAGTTGTTTTTTTTTACCAAAAGAAGGTCGCAGCTGTGAAATATTGTTTTCAGTGCGAGTAACTGTATTCATAAGAATAAAGAGACAATAGCAACAGGCTTAATGAACAGGTGAAAAGGTGTAATTAATAGAAAGTTGTAAAAGAAGCCGGTTATTTATTGCCGATTGATGACACAGTCACCTCTTTCGTTGTTGCCACTTTAAGGAGTGACGTGCCAATCACTAAGCTCAACCGAGCAGGCAGGCCCTCTTGCCGACGGAGATCAGATCTATACAGGGACTTCCTCATTGTTATCTCTGAGAGCGTATCGCTGGGGTTTTGCTCTATTATTGTTAATACTCTTTTCATTTTTTTTTTCTTTTTAAAGAATCCCGAAGATATTAACATCTTACTGAGAAGACTGTGCTCCATATGAAGTTGTGCGGAGTGGTTTAAGGTGATCAATGCATATTTCGGGCCATTGATTATAAGTAGCTTTCATTGTGGCTATAGTCATACTTCGAATTTTGGGATCTGTTGTAGTGTATCGTTTAGCCCATCAACGTTATCACGACAAGGAGGATATTAGTTTGCGAACTGAAGCATCTGATTCGATGATCTGACCCAACATTATTTAAGTCAGCACAAGACAGATGAAGGTAATGCATGAATTTTGTCACATGTGAAGCTGGTATGTGTAATACTTTGAGGGTACATAATTCTCACATTGTACTGAAACAATCTGTTAGTATTCTATTTATTAGAGAAGGTCAGCTTTGCTTGGTCGTTTTTAAAGCCCAACTTTTTTTTCTAGCTATTGAGGGAAAATTTAATTAGGCCCCTAAAAGTTCCGTCCAGGCTGTCAATCAAAATTATCATGTTTTCTTAGAAGACGACATTGTTTCAACAGTTTTGCTCATTTTACAGAACTTTATAAATTCTTTGAGCATTTTTTTTTTTGTTTCATAATCACAAGACGAATGGGTTAAATAGTACAAGGTGCTACATAGAAATAATTCCCCAATTACTGTTTGAACAAGCCTAGAGCCTGGCAATAGTCCTACCCATCTGTTGCCCATAGATGTTTTCTTTTCTTGTCAGTCAAAGATCGTTTCGTGGAGAAAATAAGAAGAAACTAGGAAAAGTGCAGCGCTGTAACATACTGCAAATGTGACAACTTCGCAATATGACGAAACAGCCCTAACTTCGGCCTGTCTCACTTTCAGTCTCTCGCTTCTATTATTTTCATTCACTTCCCACCACAAGCTCACTGCTTTAGTCTTTTCCTGACATATTGTCCTCATGTGACACGAGAGCACGGTATGAGAACAATAGAAACCCAAGCATTGCGAAGCCTCAAGAGATAACCTCTAACAGCACTGATGTCGATGTGACATTTATTGTGCCACCGCCACTTCCAGGTATTCGACTCCTCATGGCTTCATATCCATTTGCTAGGCCATTGTGTGCTTTTAGTTTATTTATTTTATTTTATGTATTTTTTATATTATTGATTTTGTTCTTTGTCTTTTCAGCCTTATCACATGATAACGTCTATAAGAATTTTGATACAGACTGCCTCTTCAGCCAACAAAGATGCATGTGTAGCACATGACATGGGGTTCATGTAACAAGACGAACAAGTCCGTTGGGCTGGTTTTAAGAGAAACTAAAGAAAAGACCAACAAAATCATGATTCCCAAAGATTTCACATCTTTTTCATTTAATGAAAACAAGAGCGTAAAATGCAGTAATAAATGTTTGGAAATGAAATACATGTGAGCTTAGTAAAGTTGGGTTTCCGAATGTAATAATGCACGCAAAGGGTTACTGGTGAATATTTGATTATCAGCAGGTGTATCAAGGTCATCCATTTCTGACTTAATAATTTTATTTCTACAGAAACGTCGCTTTACGCTGGTTTCCCAAGACTCAAAATTTAATTTAGCTGTGATGGCTCCATAAATCTGGCAGATAGATTCTGCTTGACAGATTGTTTTCTTCTTTTTTTTTTATTTATTCACTATCATCAAAGACTTATAAACCAAAGTTATAAATTTTTGGTGTCACTTCGCGCACTTTACACTTTCACCTTGATGATGGATCAGAAAATTAATGTCTTGGCTTCTTTTCAAAGTCGAAACGCGGGACCAAGACACTCGTCGAGTCTGACTCTAACGACGGAAGCTTTAAAAACATCGCACATTGATGTTCAGATTTGTATGAAACAAGTGCATGCCTTTTTTTGCACGCAATGTTAATAAAAACACTCTGCAGACGAAAAAATACCAGTAAAATCTGAATTTCGTGTGTAAAAGGTGGCATGAAAATGTCAGTAATATATATCACAGTCTTATATTATATGTGTCACAAACTTAGAAAGCGACATCAGTCTCATATGAGCAAATTGCTTAATTTCATTCATTCATCTGTTTTATTAAGTTATTAGCCGTCCATAATCAATCATCCAAAACATACTGACGCATTCTTACTACTAAACATCCGCCCTCATGTACTTGAATAGCAATTTAAAATATAAATAATGCAGATTCATCTTTGTTGAAGGACAAGGCAGTCTGTAAAAAATATCTATATAAGCTATCATTATCATGTGTTGAAGCGGAAAGACCCTCTGTCTGTCTGTCTGTCTATCTGTCTCTCTTTCTGCTTGTATGTGTGCATGTGTGTTTATGCGTCCACGCGTCAAGCTAAATTTGCACGTCAGCGACGTAAACAAAACAAAAAAATAGTGACTTATCATGCCACACGTCGACTTGTTTGAAATAATCTCTCCTTTCTATTATCTCCCAAAAAGGAAATATGCTTTGTTAACAAGCCATTCCTCTCAGCATACTTTCTTTTCCAGGAAAGCTAATTCAAAGAAAAAGCGTAAAGGAAACTTAATTTTCTTTATTTTCACACAAGGATAGTCCACCTCCCCCCCCCCCCACCCCTCCTCTGCCCCTTTCCAACTCCTTCCGAATTCTTTTCTGAAGAAACATAAGTACAAAATATATACCCAAGGGGTACAATTTACCTCATAACAACAGGGACATGGGATATTATTTCATCTGCACTTGTTTATTGTCATGTTATTTCCTAGACAATGTTATCGAGCAAGCAGATTCGTTCTGCAGACCGGAAAAAGTATAGCTGTTTAAAATAATAAACTACGGTCCTGTTATCGCGCCTAGCCAGTGTTAGCAGTTGCAAAGTTTACAATATCTGGCTAGCAGTAAGGGGAACAAGGGATATGTTGTTGCTACTATCACCAGAGAGGATTATAACAGTGAGAGACAAGCGGACCCGAGCGCGTCCCTGTCGTCACCATGTTTCAGAGCCCGAAGTGGAATGTAAGAAAGCGAGATAAGGAGGAACACTAGGGGGGCTCGAGTAATCTACAACTAATGATAAGACGTTATCAGTGACAATGGACATACTTTTCCCGCCATGACCTGCTATGTCCCCCCCCCCCAACCCGTCTCTTTCCAAGTTTTGTTTTTCTTTCTCAACACACCTCGATCACCAATCCTGCAGTTCTATGGTATTTATAAATTGTCCCTACTTCATGATAGCTGTATCCCTGCTTCACTCACGACGAAGGATGGACGATTCGGCTCTCAAAATCACTGATGATGCAATGAGGTCGAAAGACCACTTTTGAAGTGGAGAAGGGACAAAATCTGATGAATTGGTGTAGAAATCCTCTTTTTCTCCTTGAAGTAGTGCTTGAAAATACACCGAAAGCATTGGCCATGGGGAAAAAGTAAAACAGAAAATCAAACAACTAATACGATCTTCTGATCCTCGATAGACCTGAAGACAGTCATCTCATTCATTTTCTGTGCTAGTTGGGATTTGCAGTTTTGTTTTACATTAAGAAATGGGGAAGAATGTGTATGACGGTATCCAGCTAGTTTTGGACCTGCATTAATGGTCGAATCTCTGCATTCTTGTAAACAGGTGATCATGTATGTCACTTGTCAATGGCCTACTTAAGGCAGAATAGTCACTGTAGTCGTCGGATAAATGTAACCAATGGTGTAAACTTAGCGATGTAATTGTGTTATTTCTCTGGTCTGGAAGTTCTCTGGGAACGGAGGACAATTTCGATTCTCATCAACTAATAGAAACTGACATACTTTGGAAAATCCATGAAGATCGTGAAAAGATTGCTTAGAAATTTGCCCTGATAAACAGTACGTTCTTTCTGCGATTTTGCTACAGGGATTATTACTTTCCTATTGATCAAATGTCGAATTTAATATCGGGCACTGTCAGTATTGATTGTTTTAGCCGATAAACAGCTTTCAGGTCTTAAAATACCGAAATTAATTTCTCCCAAAATCACCGGAGGGGGTGGGGGGCATAGCAAGTCTATGGTGGAGTTCAGTGCACAGTCAAAGAAACGAAGCCATAGTTTCAGTACTTCGTAAAATGTAAGGTTTGAGAAATCACAAGATTGCTGGTTTTAAATAGTGTTTAAACCAGCACACAACGTTCCTTGTCTATAGCAGCTAGATTGTCGATATAAAAGTATGATCTTGTTGCATGGTAACAATAAGATAACAGTGCAGCAACAGATCACGCAACCCTGCAGTTATAGATCATTGCATACCTGGCGGACCATTGCGATCCGATGCACAATGTGAATGTTGCAAATGTGACACGCACGCTTGGAAATGAACTTTGATATGCGGTAAAGGCAGGCATGTGAGAATATGACCACATATTTAGGATGTGTGAAATGGTTTGTATTGTATGCAGAATTGTGACTGCAGAATTCATATAATTTGTCAGTGTGAGAGTTGTGCTGATGATGGAAAGTTCTTATGATTTGAGAAGAAAGCTGGGCATTTGGAATACATGGTTTATACTTAACACTCACTTTCAAACAGTGGAAGAATTCGGTCATATTTCTCTGAATAGACTAAAGTCGTGCGTGGAGGCTGCGGATTTAAATACCTTTGCAAAACGGCTGTAGAAGAAGGTGGAGTTTATAATCATGGATGCCAATGCATGACGTACGTCTCAGTAGCCTTTTTTTAAATTTATTTTTGACATAAAAATTCGTTTGTCCTTATTTTGTAACACAGGTATACTGAGAGGATTTTTTTTCGGGGGGGGGGGGGGGGGGGAGAAAAAAAAAAACCCCCCCCCCCCCCCCCCCCCCCCCCCCCCCCCCCCCAGAAGACACAAAATCATGACCCATGACAATTTTAAAGGCTGTAGCATCGGAGCGACAGTGAACTGCGGCAGAAGTAACCCATGACATTTGCAAAGTTATGTTCACTCAAACTTCATTCAGACCACTTTGTTCCCTGGAACCACACAGCACAATAATATAATGTATCTTAAACACTCCGTAAATTGTAATCCCTGGCAATATTTCTTGAGATAGAGATCTTTAGAATTTGTTAATTCTATTTTTCCTTCAAGATCGGTCTGTAGCCTCTCCTGCTGGAAGAGGGCGTGGCCCTCGCCACGTTTCGTGCGGTGTAAAGAATTTGAGATTGTTGGAAAAGGCGGCGACCATCTTAGTTCTCTGAAGGCACGGAAAAGAAACACTTTATATTAAATGAAGACGCTGTGATATTCTAGCATTAATATAGTTAACCATGTCACGCAATTGTAAAAAGTGCTTTATTTAAGCAACATCATCCAGAGTAATCACACACATGAAAAGCCTTGAAGACTGCAAACACGATGAGATGCTGTTAATTTCCGCTGAGATTGTTAAAATATAAGCTTGAAAGGTCAAAAGTCGGTGGTCCGTTAAGAATCATATAGAAGAATTTAAAATGAAAAGTGATGACAGAATGGCTAGTTTCAAAACCCGTTTATTATCCAACCAGAAAATTCATATCTGATGCTGACAGTCATGGCAATGGTATGTAAATGTCATAACGGATACGCTTCAGTATACATCTTTTTGTGCGTCTTACATTTTGAGAAATAGCGGGACCCTTATGGGGACATGTTAAACCCTTACGATGGCGCTCGACTTTTTATCTACGGCTTCAGGGAAGCAAATGAAACCACAGGGAAAAGAAAAGTTTATTGCACGGTGTGCGAATCGTTGAGCGTGAATATGTCTTAAATGCATAAATCACAGCAGCATTCGTATCGCATAAGGATAGTTTCAAAAGCAGATTTCAATGGCTGACAGCTTCCAGCACTTTGCCACTTTGTATCACTTTCCGGTCTTTGCATAGCGGTGTGTTATATCACCAGCTACAGGTGGTGGACACATGGGGTACATATTCCAAGAAACCAAATGAGACCAATAGGTATTCATGGCATTGTAGATCGATAGTGGTTACACTCATACTGTGATTCATCATGGGCAAGAACATGTAGAAAAAAACAAAAGAAACTCCTGTCTTCCTTGAGGTCATAGAGATGTGGGCGCCATATAATACATTGCTGAACGCCTTAAAAAAAAAAAAAAAACCGAAAAAAAAAGTATATACTTAGCTGTAGCTCTTCTTATTATTAATTCACTTAAGTGGTCGATAAGGCTGCATTATTTGAAGAGCATTATGGGTTTCATGAAAGGTAATAAAAGAAGAGACCTGACAGCGATGATAAAACAAAGAATAATATATTGCTTTCCATGTTTTTGTTGCCCCATTTATCTCAACTCTGCATCTATATTTATTCAAGAGGCAGCAGTGGTGAAGATTTCCACCGCAATACCATTTAGCTACATTTTCATTTTTCCTGAAATCTATCAATATGATCATGAAATGACTGTGTTATTGTTGCATTGATCTCTCGCAAGAGAACTAGAAATTTCTTGAAAAATCAGAAATGGCTGCTTGCCAAGTGCCAGCATAAGATAACTGAACTCAGACGTGTAAATTACGGTATACTAAGTTGTTCACGTATAGACACGACAACAAGTAAAGAGCCCCGCGGTAAAGACATAAAGATATATTTATATGTGCGATTTGTACTTTAGTTTGTCATGAAGACGCAAGGTGTTTGGAAATAAGTTGTGATGGGATAGAATGAAAAACAGAAGACAAATGGCCCCAAACCGTGAATAGTAATTAGCAAGGGCTGACAAGGATGACGTTTTCCTTCCTAGAATGACATACAGTATAAAGCAGTATAGTTTTCACAAAATGGCTTGTGTTGTCTGCTATTCATCTCGTGGTTTCTGTCATGCCTTGAATGGCTTGCGATCCAGCATTGTAAGGAATGTCCCTTTTTTCCTTGGACATCAAAACGGTCCACGTGTACAATATATTGTCCATATATATGTATAAAAAATGGCTGATATGCACTTATCATTTTGGCGAGTTCAAGTCTCATTGCTTCTTCAGGAAAGTCGGATGTTAAGTCATAAATGTCAGTAGCACTCAATACTTTATTACGTCTCTTCAGGACGACGATTTCTGATAAAATAACTATCAGATATTATACCTTCCCCGGCGGATGCAGACTGCATCAACTGTATGTAGACAAAACGTATCATCGACAATCTTTTTAAATAAAAAAGTTCCTGCACAGAACTGTGCGACCATTGTAATTCTTTTGCATTTTGAAGCAGCTCTGAATTGGCGGAGCCATTATCCTTGTGATATCTGAAATACATGATCGTAATGTTTATGTCTAATAAGTTAGTAATTTTCTTAACACCTCAAGGCAGCGTTCATATACCAGAAGCAATGGCACAGTTTAAAATAATTTTTTTTAAAGTAGCCAAGGCACATTATAAACGACATTTCAGGATATTATAATGTTAACCCACTGAGCCGTATCCGCTTTTACACAGTGGCAAATGCAACTCATGTAGCACCTTCATATAACAACCGGTACAACAATTAGCATATTTAAGCGTGGTATTTATCGATCAACCACAACAGCCCATTACATTTACTTCAAGATCAAAAATTGATATTATTTATAGGCCACAATCGCGCAGTAGAGTCAGTGTAGACTCAATGTGGTCAGGCCTCACAGAGTTAAGTTCATTAGCTCTGACGCCGCTGATTTGCCAGCAAGCAGTTCTAGAAGCAATAACTTAAAGCACACTCCTATTGTTTTTCATGGTATTTGCAAGGCTTGTAATCTAAACCACATTTCTATGCCGATGTATTTTTGGTTTTACGTTCAGTAATGCTTATTTACAGTACCCAAGACGTTGGCTATAGACAAAACAATGGCGTATTTAGTTATGGAGGGGGTGTTACAGACACTTTAGCAATGGAGGATTTTTGTTTAATTAAAAGCTGAACGGAAAGCGGCTGAAAAAAGTGAACACACTCGTCTTGGAGATTGTGTAAATTCTGGTGATTCAAGTTTTTCGGCAGAACTTACAAGTAAGACCTAAATTTATTTTTTAGGTTTGACTGTACCAGTCATGGGATGTCATTATTTTCTTTATCTTGATCCACTTCTTTATTTCTTTAGTTTTCTCCTTTTCACATTGTGAAAATTGTCCTCAGAGATAGAGCATTTGAAAGAAAAAAAAAAGGGTTAGAGCTTTTGTTGTGATCTGGTAATAGTAGAATGTAGTAATTTCGAAATTACTTTACAAGTAGGAAATCGCATTTACTGTTCCGTGCTACGGTATACTCTCGGAATAAAAGCTATAGCGTGGCATTGTAGTCTGCAGCCTTCGTGATATAATGAACATATACGCACTCACTTGAACATCAAAAATACCACTCATATTGACAGCTTCGTCGAGAGATACGTTCTACATCATCCAGCTATAACAGAAATCTGAGCAAGTAGAAACACAGGACATGCTGGCATTCAGAATATGACATGCAAATGCAAAGTACTACAACAGAAACTTTCTGCTGGTTGCAAGTTCACCATTTGTGCTTGTAAACTCTTCAGTGACAGACGGCCAGTGACGGTAATCAGCTCGGCCAATTTATCATGATGCCATTGGGAAAAAAAAAAACAAGCATCTGCTTAGATCTGCCGTATCTCTTTAAGCATGAAAACAGAGCTAGGTGAATATCACGTAATTCCTTCTGAGATCTACATTTTAATGTCAAAATTACACTGTTTCAGACACATACTGTTTGTTGACGTCATCAAATCAGTTGGTTATTTTACCTTATATTTCCCTGTTATTGTTTAGTTTCTGTTAATTTGCGGATTCCTGTTCTCTCAATTCAATGATGATTTAGACGTAGAACAAGGTGCATTTCGTTCCAGTATATTTGCTATGCAATTAAACATTTCAACTGACTTACATACGATTTTAGTTATTGCACAAGTGAGATTGAAAAGGATAAGGGCTTCATAGCAGTTTACACCAGATACTGATCAATATGATTTTTTTTCCTGTGAATGTCAAGCAATGTGGCGTCTCCCAGCTGTCAGATAAGGCTAGCTATTGATTGAACTGCCCTTGGCCTGCCGTTTGCTTGGACACTCATGTGTTTGGTATACCTAGGTGATTGAGAATGTGTTGATATGTTTGGCATCGATCTGAAGTATGTCAAGAAAATGCTGCATGGGAAATTTTAAATTTATGTATTATTCCCTCATTTTAAATGCGTGTTTTGACGCTAGTGCGGTCAGTATTTCCAGCAAGCGCCAGTATTAACATAAGTGTAGTATTATTCGGGAAACAACGACGAACTAGGTGTGGCTATATATGAAACTCCATCATCTCCAACCGCCATGGCTGCTCTAGTAGCTGAATTGCAAGCTTTACTATCATTCACAAAATAGAGGGAGTCAGATCTTTGGAGTGGGAAGAAAACTCAACCTGTTAGAAATTTCACCTGAACTGTTGTTTAGTCTCGCGCCTTTCCCACAAGGGACTGCTCCCTTATATAAATGAAGGAGGCAGTTGGTGCGTGTTATGGAGGTCTATTGATTTTATGTCACAGATCGCCGTTTCTTGGCCTCAATAGCTCGAGCAGTTGCCCGCATCGAGCAGGAATGCCCGGGAATGACGTTGTTTTATTGTTTCTGAAAAAAATACCCTGACCTATAGGCATGTGGCACCGTATAGAGTGCATGGATGTACTAGCTAATGTTTAAGATTTTCATGATGGTTACATAGTCAAAGTATCACCAGAAAACAACCTGGATTGATTGTTTATTCTGTGCATCGTGATTAAACTTGTAGAATTACTAACATTGCTAGTCAAATGGAAGCCCCTCTTAGTGACCTATTAGTTAAATATTGTTATCTTCTTAACGTCATATTCCGTGCAGATGTGTTGAATGTTCGCTCAATTAGTGAAATGCATCTTGAAACACGAGACTGTAGTAGTATGATAATGGTATGCATGGACCTTCAGTGAAGAAGGAAACATAAGTGCGTGTTTTATACGTTGGCTTTGTTTTGAGAACTGGTAGAAGGTCAAACAAGTGTGCTATGGTAAAGCTGTTTGTGTGGCGGAAAGATAACGCGAATCTCATTTTGTGACGTGATTCGGCCATCAAAACAACAAATGGAGAGATGGGAAAGATGGGCCGGAGGGGGGGGGGGGGGGGGGGGGGGAAAAAAGGGAGAGAAACAGCTGCCACCCAAGTATGTTGAAGTGATTAATGGAAAGTGTCTAGTAGACGTTGCGGGATGTCGGAGCTGGGGTTTACCTCCTTCAGGTCACTGTTTGGGCGGAGGATCTTGGATTAAATAATTCACAAAACGCAGACTAGAAGTGGAAACTGGTTCGGCTGGCCACTAATGACTGTTCCCAACTCTTCGATGTAGATGTCTGTTCCTGTTAAATCATCCTAGGAGGGTCTCTGTTTCATCTCTCTTTGACATGTAAGCGTCTGCTTCACTGTCCTCACCAGATTCGGTTTCCCCTGTACTCTTTTTCCTTTTCACCCTCTTCCCCCCTCCCCTCTTACACATACACCTTTCTGCTAATTTCGCAAACCACACCACTTGTTAATGAATGAATGAAGCGCTGCCCACTTTTTGTATTTCCAGTTTTTCTCGTTTGTTTGTCTATTCCGAAGACCCCACCAATTGCAGATAGATCTAGTAAGGTAGAAGCGCTAGTAAGCTACTAGTAAACAGAAAAGTCTCGAGACAGATTGTGCACATTAAATTTACTGGCAAGGATCAAGTCGCTGCTAAGTTTTGTGTCATAAAAATTTAAAAAAAAAAAAAAAAAGAAGGAAAGTTAAGGTCATTATCTTGGTTCGAAAGAAACAGGATAAGAGTCCAGTTGGGCCAGTGATTCTGTGCTTTTCACGCAAGGCTTTTTTTTTTTATGTGGAACCTATTTGACTGTCAGTGTTTTGAAAACCTCAAGGATTCATGGTTTATAGTGATGTAATATTGAAACTTCTTTTTATCATCTCCGTAAGTGATTGTGGTTAGATAGGACAGAGTTCTTGTGAAAGAAAACGCCTTTTTTTAAATAGAAAGTTATGTATTCTTATTCTCTCATCTCAAAACCTTTCATACGGTTAGGGTCTATTTACGCCGTTCAGACACCTGCGGGGTATCTGTCACGGCGATGTCAATCTCTCTGAATTCTCTTTCTGGAATACCAATTGAACGTTTGTCATCTTCTTGGTTGACTTCATGAAAATTTTAGTCATCCACATGTGTGTTTAACTATTCCGTTTCCCTGTAAGTTGTACTGTTAATTTAATACAGCGATAAATGCTTTTCCGGTTATTGTCTTTTAATTTAATATTCTTAACCTGTCACGGAAGGTCAAGAGCTGGCATTGAGTGGAATTATGAACAAGAGGACTTCAAGTTATAAATAAACCATAGCATAACGTTGAGGTCTGTTAGATCGTTGTCATATGACAGAGAACAAGGGGTACACATAGATGAACAGGAAGAGTCAATCGTGAATGCATATTTAACTATGTTTTTTTAAGTAAAGTCTAACATAATGAAAGAGAATAATAAACAATGGCATCACATATTCTTTGAAAAAACTCTTGATATGGGGTGATCTTAGGATTTTATTAGCATTTGAAGAGGAAGGAGAGTCGCTGAATGTTTCATTTTGCGTATTCATGCGTGTCAAAACAAGGCCCGCTGTATTGTTTTCCCCCATTATGTTTGCAGCTTTTTTTGTATTGTCTGAATTCAATTAGAGTCTGTTAGTACACACGTTGCACTGAACTCAAAACTTGTTTTGAGTGAAAAATACACGGAGACACGTGAGGTAATCATGACATGTACCATCGGAATATCACTCGATGCTTCACGCGAAAGCCCATCAATTCATGTGTTCATTTGGCAAATTGAAAAATCTTTTTATTTTTAATATGCTTCGTTCAGGCTTACTTACATCATCTGACAACGGCGTGTAAAATCAGTTAATTCGAGCTGAAATGCTTTCCAGTCTAGAAAACAATAGTGTAGAGTTTGTCCTGGTCTTCAGACAAATAGTGTGTGAGGTTGTTCGGCATGAGAGCAGTTAAATTGGTGCGAGTAACCATTGAAGTCTTTCTTCTTCTCCACAGACGTGAGTTCAAGACTCTGAGACATGGCATTGTCCTTGCCCAAGCACAATATCGCATGCATAGGCAGAGGCGCAGGTATATCAAGGTGAGTCCCTTTGACAAAATCCCTTTTTCCTGAAAATTGTTTCGAGAATATCACAGTTTTATTTTTTACTGTTGTTGTTGTTAAATATTATGAAGTTAACGATTTTTTTAAAGAGTCTGAACAGATGCAATAGTTAATCTAAAATATCGTGAAAAGTTGTATTTGAATACTATGACAAAAAAAACAAAACAAAACGTTTTTTCAAAGCATCTTACTGTAGCTGTTTTGTTTTAACTATCAAATTCACACACAGACGCTTGTTGTCATGATGTTTCACAATATCAGCTCTGATAGTCACGTTATCATCGCCATCATGCTAGAGCGCAATGTATAGTTGCACCCTTTTTTCGGCTTAAGCTTAAGTTTTGATTGGGCCTTTCAATCTCCTTTGACGGAGATTATCTCGGCCTTTATTGGTAGCCATGTCAGGCCGCG
>JBCEWB010076873.1:0-12997 GCA_039654565.1 Peronia peronii | reverse complement strand
AAGAATCTAAGTGTATATTACATCTTTTTTCCTACATGTGTATATAACAATGCTTGGTCCTGTTATTTTGGTACTTATTGCGTAATAGCATACTAAAGACTACCAATACTAGAGTCGATGTGTATGCGTAAAAGTTTATGTTTAAGTTTTAAATTTGTATCATGACTTTGTAATTATTGTTTTATCTCAAGTTGTTCCAACATGTTATTTCTTAAAATTCTGGAAGAATATTTCACTTCATCCATGAGTGTTCAGGCGATGTGGCTCTGCCCAGTGCTATTCCGTGTGGGTGGGCCAGCGCAAAAATGGGTGGAATTCAGCAGTTGGATATTTGAAACCCGATTGTAGCGGCGGTAAGGCTGAGTCCATTACCATATTGAGAGGAAAGAAAGGATAATGTTTTTACTTTATAAATATATAATTATTTTATGGAATTCTGTAATTTCCACTGATGAATATTATCAATTCAAGACTGCATGTATAGATACAGAAAGTTCTATTTTTGTCAGCTTTGACTATGTAATACCGCTACACACGATGTTTAATATACAAATAAAATATATCAGTGGAAAGTCAAGGACTTTGTCTTTTCGTTCATTAGTTTATTTTTGATATAGAATAATTCTGTCCCCTCCAAAATACTTTATAAAGAGTGTAAACGTCCACCACACACGTTTGCTATCGTCAACGCGTGCACCGGGGCGTGACTGACCTTTTGACCTCGGTCAACTCGGCGGGTCGGCAGGAAACTAAAGGAACGGCGGTGAACAGCCGTATGGATATTCTGTGCCAGATCTGGATGATAGAGGAATATTGGATTGCATCTCCTAAATCTTACACTTTTTGTCTATGACTTAGTGAAAAGAACTGTGACCAATTACAAATTTTTTAAACATTTTCTATACTGCTTATATTTCACCATTTGTCAGAAATCCAAATACATATAGTATGATCATTCTCACTGTAATATGTAAGAGAACACTGATAATTCGAAAATGTCAATGTCAACATTTTGCTGTGATTTTTGCAATGTTTTAAAAAAAGAGAAAGTAAATATGCAATGTTTTCAGTAATTATCATAGAATGTGTCTTATTTCTTAATGCAAGTTGGCCATGAGCATAAACAGTATTGGTGAAGTCCCTTTTTTTTTTCACAGATCAAATAAACAAGATACAGTATCATGTTTGGCATAACAGGAAAGTATGTCTTGAGGAAAATACAAAAAGATACGCTATACAAAAAAATATTGTAGCAACTGACACAACAAAATTCTTGAAAGTGCCATGTAGTGGTCAGGAATGTTGAGCTACGAGGAATAACTAAAGTAGTTGATGTTCCCCACGACCATCATTATTACAGTTAACTGTGGAAGTAAGTACACCTAAGAGAACTTGTATTATCTGATTTTATTCTAGGGTCCTACTATTTGGATTTCCTCTTCTTCAGTTAAATTTTTCACCCATTTTACTAGATACACTTTTCCCTAGTGATGGGGAAGGAAAATGTTTTCATCTTATTCTTTTTTCTTGGCTTTTTTTTTTTTTTTGTGATCACTCTTTAATGGCAAGAAGAAAAGTGATTTTGTTCTTCTTTACAGTGCTTGCTCAACACCCCTTGTGTCTGGTGGAGGAGAGTAATAAGGCTGGTCAAAACAATTTCGTATTGAAAGAATAGGTGATTGATCTGCAGATGCAGGAACAGTGACAAAGTTAGGACTGAGAAATAGTAAGTTTGCGTGATATACAGTCAAGCACAGAAACTCGAAAACAGAAATCTCCAATTTATGGAAATGTTGAATGCCATTATTGTCCCCGTTCAAATTCTTATGTTTTCTTTATAGTATTAACACACATTTCTTGAATTCTCAACACAAATTTCTTGAACAACTTTATCATCATCTACCGGATCTCAAAGCGGCAGAAGGTCTGATTAGGTCAATTTTTTGCCTGGCCTTGCTCGCCCCAGGCTGCTGATGATAAGGGAAAGGCGTGCGGAAGAGGTAGAAATAGGCAATGTATAGTGTAGGTCTAAATTTGGGTCTCACTGAAAATGAAGCACCAGGAGAGGGTGTTGTGGTAATTGAGCAGGGTGGTGGACTAGACCACACACGCTGTCGGTATTGCAAGGAATAACCATAGCCTACATGACACGATGCACGCACAGTGATGTGGCAGGGAACCACTGTCCGTAGACAATGCATAATAAACTGAGGGGCGCCAATTCCTAGTATAAGGTTATGCCACATTAGTGTCGTCATGGTTATGTCCCCTTAGCAGCTCTTCTATTCCTTAGCAAGAAAAACTGTCATAGAAATCTCGAATTACAGCAATCTCGAACACATTTTTCAATCCTCGAGAAATTTGAGTTTTCCATGTTCAACTGTAAGTAGAAACATTCAACCCCATTTATTATGGAACACCTAGCAGAGGTTAAATAAATGGACATAACTAGAATGTATCAATCTTACAGTTACAGATTGCAGATGCAAAAACCGGGTACAGTAGTTTCTGTTCCAGAACAGAACCATATGTGGCAAAGGGATGTGAATCTGTGGGCACCACTGTGATGTCTGCCACTATCAAGGAGTTGTCACAGAAGCTGCTCTATAATATCTTGAAAAATTGAAACGGAAATGCAATGGCATGTGAGAAGTTCATAATGTTCAACAACAAATCCCCGTCTCTCCATCTGGTCCTATCTGAGTTAGTACCATGACAGTGTGAGATGGAAACACCATGGTAAGCGAGTCATAATTTGTTTGTAAAATCTATCTTATGGGAATTATTTTGAAAGTGTCTCTTTAAAAATTGTTTCTATTAACTGGATCCCAGTGGTATGAACTATTCTAGTTTAGATCACTCTCTCTGTCAGAGGATGGGAATACGGTGAACATAAACATTTTCTCATAGAGTCTGCAGTATTCAGGAGAGTGTGCAGAATCAAGAAATCTGATTAAAAGGAGAAATTCCGTGGCCAATTGAGGGGAGGGTGACAGCGAGGAGGTAGAGCAAACCAGAAAATTATGATTGGGGGCACGTCCTGAAATATGAATTTTGCTCAAAAAATGCGATTTTGGGTTTTTGTTTTCTCTTAAAAGTCCTGCCTTTTTTTAGTATAAAAATGGTATCAAAAAGCAGATGTGTCCATTCTATCCTGTTTGACCCATGGTCATTCAACAGTAGGCCTGGCCTGCTGTCAGTCAGGATTTGGCTCTCTCTGGCTGCCACATGCAGTGATGGATCATCACTATTTGATTATATATATCGGCGAAGAGTGCAAAAAACATTTGATTATGACCTCTTCTAGCAATACAATGAGCCCCAGTGCCAGGAATGGACACTGGATGACTACTCTTAGGTGCAAAAAATTGCTGATCACGCAGACTATCAGTGTAAGCTTTCACCAAGGGTTCTAAATGAACGTCCGCATCCTATAAAGATAAAATCCTATATTTTCTTTCTTTCTGCTGTTTCAGAGCTCAGTTGTGGACTATATGCCATAGCTAAGGTCAAGACAATCTTTGTTTGGACAGAAAAAGACATCTGGGGCACATATAGGCCCTCAAGAACCTGGAATTTACTTTATGGGAGCTCTTATATGAGGGGCAGGGAGCAAAATTCGAGAAAAGGTACGCCTAGAAAGCCAGAAAACTCCAGAAAGCCAGAAATGGCAACAAAAGACACAGAAGTCACGGGGGGAGGGCTAGTATGTAAAAAAAAAAAAAAAAAAGAGCTATTCTGAGGCTGAAAGCCAAATAAAAATCTCTCTGTCAATTTTTTACTAAAAAAAAAAAAAAAAACGAAACACACTTT
This sequence comes from Peronia peronii, assembly GCA_039654565.1. Lineage (NCBI taxonomy): Eukaryota > Metazoa > Mollusca > Gastropoda > Systellommatophora > Onchidiidae > Peronia > Peronia peronii. The sequence continues at coordinate 9,184 of JBCEWB010076873.1, read as the reverse complement.
TTCTCAAAAAACGTTTTTTTCACACTTTTCGCTGTCTAGTTTTTTATTTCTGAACCAATTCTAACTAAATCTGGCATACACTATTTTCACAAAAAGACCCACAAAATTACATATGCGCAGGCCATTCGGTTTGTATATTTCTGAGAAAATAGGTTTTTAGTTAGAAAGGAAAGGCGAAATTCGAAATTTCACTACATGGCACTTTCAAAAATTTCTAGAAAATTTTCTTTTACATATGAAAACCTAAAAATATGTGGCTACTTAGATATTATGTCAAACAATATGTTCATCAAGTTTCATCAAGTTCCGTTGAAATTTGGCAGGGGAGACATATTTTAAAATCAGTCATTACAGAGATGCCAAAATCCAACACGGTGACACTGCCGTCAAACAACTGGCATTCAACGTCAATTCAAACAACTGTTTGAAAAGGTCAATTTGTTTTCACTGTTTTCCTCTAATTTGAACATGCTAAATTTAATAGAGAAGGTTATGTCTTTAAAAAATCACCTTCAGGACAAGCATCCCCCCCTCCCCCCCACCCCACCCCACCCAGTTTATGGATAACTTGTGCTGATTGTACATGGGTATAGTAGGAGAAAATCATACACTGCACACACAATACAAAGGCATTTCAGGACTTATAATCACAAGCTCATAGTTGATTCTCTCCATCACAGCTCAAATTTTATGCACAATCTGAACATGATGAGATGAATAAAAAATACATGAATTATATGAGGGCTGTCTGGAAAGTAATAAGGAAATAGTCATTACTTTCAAACTAATCAATATTTCTAAGATCTGAAGCACTTCCTTGTGACCAAATATCATCATCAGTGTTGAACACATTCTGTAATTATGTCAAATTAAATATAGTAGCCCCCATTGCAGGTTGGTCAAAGGAAGAGGTTACAGGGATTGTACAATTTTTGCATGCAAAAGGAAAAATGCTACCAAAATCCATAATGAAATTGTTACCATATATAGTGAGAATGCAATGAGTAAAAGTCAGGTACATCATTGATGCTCTTTGTTCAAGGCAGGCCATATCGGTCTGGATGATGAATCTTGCGTTGATGAGCTCAATTGAGAATATAGGCGCTTGAAAGTGTGAGACACTGGTTCAGTTCTTGAAATTTCAAGGAGCATTATTCATGAAATTATCTATGTGGACTTGGGTTATCAGAAGGTTTCAGCTAGGTGGGTCCCAAAACGGTTGACAGAGGATCATACGCCGCAGCGAGTCAGTGTTTCACAGAACCTTCTGGATCAGAACAGACAATGTTGTGGTGGTGGTGATGAGAATCCTTTAGCTGAAATGGGAGCTGGTAGGGACTTCCACGGAAATCATGAAAGATTTCTTGAACATTTGATAACTGGTGATGAGACATGGGTGCATCATGCAATGCCAGAGACAAAACAGGATTCCATAACCTGGAAGCATCCATCATCTCCATCCACAAGCAGCATTTGGCAAGAAAACTTGGGATGCTAAATGTGACCTTCTGTAAAACATTTTGCTTCATGGACAATGCATTAATACTGCTCGTTATTGTGAAACAGTTAACTGATTGTGAGAAACTATGCAAGACTGCAAGAGACCAGGACTTCTGAGCAAGGACGTCATTCTTCAGCATGACAATGCAACACCCCACAATGCCAGATTGATAAGAGGCTGGCTCTAACAAATTCCAAAACGGTTGACAGAGGATTATATGCTGCAGCGAGTCAGTGTTTCACAGAACCATCTGGATCGGAACAGACGATTTTACCACACTTACCCCATAGTCCTAATTTGCTCCATCAAATTATCATCTGTTTGAGCCCTTGAAACGCCATCTTAGAGGAAAAAAAGTTTGACTGTGATGACAACCTCACTGAAGAAATGTGAGACTGGCTTTCATCATTTAATGCAAATTTCTTCAGGGAGGGTATCTATTCTCTGGCTCCGCGATGACAAAAGCGTATTGATCTCCAAGGAGACTACATTGAAAAGCAGCCAGAGAATGACAGTGACTCTTGTATGAATTTCAGTTAGATCGAAATAGAAATGTTTACCTTATGTTAATTTTCCTATTACTTTCCAGACAATCCTCTTATTATATGTATATAAACATAACATATATACATATGCATACTTATTTTTTTTTTTCTAGATAATCTTCAACACACAAAAGCCCTTGAATTTCAGTGCATGACAGACTGGCAACTTCAAAAGATTGCTCAACGCTTTCCATTTTTCAGTTACTCTGTTTTGTTATAAATATGTTTATCTTACGTGTAGGTTTCATTTGGGGCCACGACTGGAGGTGGATGCAAGTCATTCTTGCTTATGACATGAGGCAAAACACACAGTAGTGCACCAATGCCAAACACAGTCAGACTGATGGACAGCACCCTGGGGATATGCCACCTGTTGGAAGAAACACCTCAAACTTAACAGGTTTATCGATATACCCCCACTCATTCAAATGAATTTTCTCTCATTCATACAGATATGAAAGTGACTTATTTATAAAACCTAGTGTATATCTGAATGCGCATCTGCTTTTAAACATGCTAGCCCACCCAAAAGGCTGTGCACCCACCACAAAAAGTGAATGTCTTTTGCATAGTACCCAGTGTAACCACTTTTTTTTAAACACACTTGCACACTCAACATGGTGCACACTCACCACATAAGTGAATGCCCCTTTTGGCCAGAATCTCCAGCAAACGAAGCCAGTATTGTAAAACAAAATACTGAAACAGTAACGAGAAATGTATAGCTGAGCTAAATGAAAGAGAAGATAGTGATCAAATTCTCAGACACCTTACTCTAGAGAAGCTAATGCAGAGAGAATAAAAGCAGCTCGAGCCCAAAAAACTGTTGAACAAGCACTGTGTTGTGTGTTGGGGTTTAACGACACATCAGCACGATTATGGCTATATTGTGTCAAACATCATAAGATACGTTTACACGTTAAGGAGAAGAGAGGAAAGAAAGCAGGGCAGAAGACAGGAGCAAGGAGAGAGAGAGAAGCGATGTCTCTCCTGGAATGTCGAGGATGACACTCCATGGGAGACACCCCACCGATGGCGGGCTTACACTGCCTGCAGGTGGGAACAGAGAACCTAATTATAAACCCCGGGTCCCCGCCGGGGTGTTGAACAAGCATAGGAATGGCAGGTTGCAAATGTTTTAAGAAACAGGGTTGCTAGAAGTAATGAACTTTTTACTTGCCAAAGAAAAGGAGGAACAGTCATTAGTGAGATTGGCTTCAAATGCTTCTAGATACAGGAGATCTAGAAGAGCTCGCTTAGAGAAATCTTTATGGATAAGCTTTCCTATATAATCCACAAGAAAATTACCAAGATCTCCAAGCAGTATCTATTGGTTCAATGTTCTCACTGTGATGCTTTAAATTTCAAGGATGAAACAGACTGTGCTGCAGCAAAGAAAGGATAGTCCTTGAAGAAGTTCCAAAACCAAAAATCATCATATTCACAACTCTATAACTTAAGTCTCTCCAGGTGGATCATGGAATATGATCTATGGAGAGTATGCATGAAGCAGTAATGACTGCACGAATGGCAGCAAACTCAAAATCAGAACATTTCCAATCCAGACATCATCATCTTTTTCCAGGAGAACTACAGATCTGCACAGGTCATGAGGTGAAAACAAAACATGAACAACTATAGCTGAACATTACAGAAGACCTTAAGAAGATGGGAAGTACCACAAACAAACAGACAGATCTTGAGACAAAACTCACAAGGAAGAGTTTCAGAAACAGAAGTCTTCTATCCTGGAAGAGATATTCAGATAATGAGGAGTTATGTGTGGAATGAAATGGTACTAAATCAAGATCAGGTTATATGCAAATTAGTCTGTGGCCAATACTTAGATGGAGGTAACAGAAAATGATGATTGATCATTACTGATAAATGATTCTATTGCCATATAATTAATGTTAAAATGGAGTAATATGTGAATGAAGGAAACAAAAAGCATATTCAGACAAGGAAAGCAGAGGAAGATAATGCTGAGAATATGACTTTATTTCATGAAATAATTTCAGACAGGCACTCTTAACATCTTCAAAAAATGATTTCAATGTTGACCATAAGAAATTTAAAAAAAGAGCAAACAACAACATTTGAAAGGCAGACAGCTTGTCTTGAAATGACGACAGGTAACTGAGACGAATACCCAACATAATTTCATACACCACGTATTTGTGAAAATGTCTATGCTTGCATTTTCTTTACAAAAAAAAATTCCTGTATGTAAAACTTACCAATTTTTTTTTCTGCTTTTACAAGCTAATCAACCAGAGATAAAAATATCATATTAAACATGTAGGTTTGATACAAACACTAAACTCATTACATGCCAAGTTTCATCATGAAAAGTTCATAAGAAAAAGGTAATTATTCTGAAGGAAAAAAAAAAGGAAAAAAAAGTTGAATTTTTCTGTTTTTAAAAGAATATACAGCACTCAATAACTTTTCCTACAAACTCATTTATATCAGCAAAAATTAATGTACTTGATACAATGTCTCAAAGCATAAGTCAATTGCAAACTGTAGTAATTGTCCAGTCCACTTAGTATCCATTTATATTATTGCAAAATCCATTCATTATTATTTGTCAAATTTCAGTGTAAATACTCATACCGGACAATCTGGGAAATACAATTTCTCATTTTTTTTTTTTTTGTCCCAAGTAACTTTTGATAGCAAACTACACAGCCTAGTCATTCCTCTTTCACTATGTAGGTTAGATGAGACAGACATTCATAATATATATACTGCACTTTTCTTGTACTTACCTTCTGGTGAAGTAGCTGACCAGAATGACAAAGACAATGAAGCTGATGTCTGTACAGCTTATCAAAATACCAGTGGTCCTGCTGGACAGCTGGAACTGCCTCTCCAACATTAAGATTTGTGTACTCAGGTAAACTTTCAATGAGCTAGTCAGCATAATTGCAAGCCCACACAGTCCTGTAAAACTCCATATACTTGAGCATACCTGAAACATTGGCAGTGTTGTATTTACTGTAAATTTAAATAAAAATTTTGCAGCCCATGTGTTCATTAACATTAAATACTTTAAATAATTGTTCTGAATTCAAGTTGACAAACAGTTTTTTTCCCCCTTTCTTTTGCTATGTAATTGTATTTTTATAAATATAATTGGCCAATGCAGGCAAAAAAAGAAATAGTATATAATACCTGTAAGGCTGATGGCTGGCAAGAACCAATTCCACATGGCTGGCGCTCTGCTTGCTCATCTCTTGATCCTTTACTCTCCCACCTTGCTTTGGGCATCATGGCTATTTCCTCCAGTCTGTTGTCCTTATCATCCATGACTTGTCCTTTGTGGTTCTTGGCAGTATTGTTCTACAATCTTATGGCAAATATAATTCTCTTGTTAGAGAGGACAAATAGAGCACTCAACTGGTTGACAAAGTAGTGTCTATTCCCTCTAGGGATTTTCATTGATTCTACTAGAAAGACCATATCGTGCTATCAATCATCTCGTACCTTTGCAGGAAATCGTGAGTTGCCTAAACATGTTGGGTGACACTATCTGAAAGAGGACTTCAATCATGATGATAAGTGGCTGTGGCCTGAAAAAGGCGTGTATGTTTACAACGAAAGTTGGGAGGGGAAAAAGGAAAGTACTACACACGAGTATGTATCATTGTGCGATGTATCATAGGATGCCGTAGATGTTACCATAAAAACCATGTTAAGCAGTTTCGAATGTAGCCTAATCATTATCTGTTTATAAGCAGTATTCATATCCAGTAGTTATCATGCCAATTATCATTATTTGATGTTGGCACGCCCAGACACATGAATGCAGTATACATCGAATGTTATCAGCAATCTGTTTATGTCTTTTTTTTTTTTCACCATGCTCGAGGTGACAGATCTAATCTCAACATGAATAATTACTCGACTCGTTGTTCAATCTTACTGTCATTATCTCGCTCTGTCTGAAAAGCAGATAACTTTGAGTGCTCGTGCTCTCATTTCAGGGGTCACTACTCCACCAGCGTCCAAAATTATCATTTGGCAGAAAATACAATGCAGTGGGTGAAACTACGTCGACATCACTTGGTTTTCAGGAGCCTATTCCCCACAGACATAATACATGTAATATAACTACACCCGGCGCGCATGTGCATCCTCTATTGGCCGCCATGGCCAAATAATTAGATCGAGGCCCTGACAGCTGAACTATCATGGGAGTCGACCGGGCTCAGGAAAGAAGCGCGTAGAGAAAAAAGAACGAAAAACACTAAGAACATTTTATGAGCAAAAGGTTTAGGCGTAAGGCTCTTGATACAAGTGACGCGACTTTAAGAAACTTAAAGCCCATACCCTCTAGACAATAATAGTTGTGTAAAAGATAAAAAAAATGATAGTGTAAAAGAAAAAAAAATATAATAAATTATAACAGTTGATAAGAAAAGAAAGCTAGAGGGAAAGCCTACTTGTGCATTACGCCTGGTACTAATCAGACAGCTTGTTCAATTACTATGAAAAAAAGGGAAAGAAAAGAAAAAGGAAGAAAAGAAAGTAAGAAATTGAAAACAAAAGCAAAAGAGAAGAATGACAAAGTAATTAAGTTAGTTATGAATATGTGAGCAGAAAACAAATGCAATGGTCCTGTAAAAAAAACGTATACAAAGGAAGAAAACAAGATCGACTTCGATATAGATCCAGTTCAACATTAACAAACAAGATCACATTTACTTTTGGTGTTTGATGTGGTTGATGCAAATGCTTTGCGTACACACTCATATAACCTTGGACACCATAAAAATGCAAGATGGCATATATTGTTGTTGAAGTTTAATTGCTTTAATTTAATATTCTGTCTAGGGTAAAGTCTCTAGGTCGAAGTTTTCTTGTAACATATCAGACTCAAGAATATCTGCTTTAGCTCTTCAAGCAAACTTTCTTTTTTTTTTTTTTCTATATGTCCTCGTCACCGTCTTCGCGATTTTTTTTTTCTTTTGTCACGAACAAAAAACCACACTAAACAAACAAACAAAAACAAAAACAAAAACTAAAAAAAACTTCTTTTGTGCCTGCCACTTCACTCAGTTTGTTCGAGAGATGAGCATGAAAAGATCAAGGGGGGATAAGAAAAAGAATACCAATTCTGGTCCGTTTTTCATACTGGAGTGAGAGCAACTAGGATGCATTTTTTCCCTCACATTTGTAACTCAAATAAGTTGACACTCTTCTATTTCTTTTTTTTTACTTCTTTAGTTTTAAATTATCCATGTTTTCATTTCTTACTCCCTTACCTCCGACTGATTCAGTGATTACCATCAGGCCTAATGAGTGGTAAATTTCAGAAGGCCTTCTTTAGTCTCCAATTCGTATCAACCTTTAGTGTTTCCATTTATTTGTTCATTTATTTTCCCGTAATTTAATTTAAAAAACGCTACTTTTATTATTTGGAGGGCATCTAGATTGAATTGGCTCTAAATGTTTTAAGTCTGCCATTCATAAGAGTTTTAGTCCTAAATTTCTTCCCCGCCCTACGTTTTCTTTCCTATACGTGCTCCTTTCCACAGTCGGGTTCATAGACATACTAGATCTAGTATAGAAGACCCGGCGCGAACGCAGTACAGTTCTGGAGCTCAGAGGCAGGGACTCGATTGCACTATGGAAGTAAGCGCGTATAGCCAAAAAAATAACTAAAAACACGGGGTGGGGAGGAAATTTATGGCTAAAACTTTTCGCTGTGAGTGACAGACTTAAAACATTTAGAGCCTATTTACCCTAGATGCCGGATGCTCTTTGAATAATAAATGTAGTGTTTTTGATCAAATTACGGAAAATAAATAAATAATGGTAATACATGTAGTTACAGTGTAGGCCTACTGGCCAGTTGATACGGAAAGGAGACTAAAAAAAGGACTTCTGAAATTTACCAAACATTAGGCCTGATGATAATCAATAAGTCGGTCGAAAGCCGATATTTAAAACAAAAGAGATAAAGAAGAAATACAAGAAAGTTAACTTATTTGAGTTGTAAATGTATGAGTAGAAAATAAATGCGGTGCTCCTGTAAAAACGTGTACAAAGGAAGAGAACAAGATGGACCTAGACATAGTTCAACATTAGCAATAAGATCCGATTTACTTTTGGTGCTAGATGTGGTAGATGTAAATGCTTGCGTACACAATCATGATATAACCTCGGATGGACACTATAAAAATGCAAGGAAATGGCGAAGGACTTTAGGTCGTCATAATAGCACATATTGTTGTTTGAAGTTTTAGTTTATTTGCTTTCATTTCATTTTCAGTCTGTGGTAGAGTCTCGAGGTCGAAGTTCCGTTGTACATAGTAACCTAAAGAATATGCATCTGTTTTAGCTCTTCAAGCAGACTTTTTTTTTTCTTTGTGTCCTCGTCACCTGTTTCTTGAATTAAAAAATATTTTTTAGGATGCTTTTTTTTTCTTTTTAAATTTACACATCAAATAAGCTGACTTTCTCCTATTTCTTCTTCAGTCATCCATGTTTTCATTTCTTACTTGCTTGCCCTTTTTTCTTTCGACTGACTCACTGAGTACCATCAGGCCTAATGTGTGTTAAATTTCAGAAAACCTTCCTTTAGTCTTCTTTTGGTATTAACTGTTAGCATTTATATATTTATTTATTTTCCCGTAATTTAATCAAAAACATGACTTTTATTATTCTAGGTTGAATAGGCTCTAACTGTTTTAAGTCTATCACTCACAACGAAGAGTTTTAGCTCTAAATTTTTTACCCACCCCGTGTTTTTAGTGTTTTTTGTTTTTGTTTTTTTTTGTTTTTGTTTTATATGCGCTTCTTTCCAAAGCCCGATCGGCTTCCATAGGTCAGCCGCGCGAGGATCGCTCAATGCAGGCCATGGTCGCCAATAGCTATTATATATATACTAGTATTTCCATGACTTTAAGCTAAGTTCTCCATACCTAGATTATCAAATTGCTAGGAGAGGTTCAGCGATTTTCCTCAGCGATTTTCCTCTATCTAGTCCGTTTCAAGCGTGTTCACGAAGTAGTCTACAGCCATTATATATATTAATAATAATAATAAAAGGCATTTATATAGCGCCTCACCCCTGGAGGGCTCGAAGCGCTTTACAGCAGGACCAAAACGTTGAACAGAATATGCC
>JBCEWB010076840.1:0-12999 GCA_039654565.1 Peronia peronii | reverse complement strand
TCTCTCTCTCTCTCTCTCTCTCTCTCTCTCTCTCTCTCTCTCTCTCTCTTTCTTTCTTTCTCTCTTATCAGTCTATATCAAGTCAAAATCTTAATCTTTTGAAAATGAAATTTATTCAAATTAGTGCTGAAATGATGGAAAAATCTTCTACACGTGAGTTTAATGATTCCTAACAACTGCTGAAGGGAGATGGAGTGCTTGTTGGATGTTGATGTATACATGAGAATGATTCTGGACAAAACCTATGATAATAATAAGTGAACTGAAATTTGTAACATGGGGGTAACTCTGACTCTGACAAATAACAGGAGTGGATACAGCAGGAGCAGACTGAGATTCGACCATTTCAGTTCTGTGGATGACTTTCATAACATCGATTTTTGCTTTGAACTTTTTCTCAGGTGACAAGCTATGTTGGTGGTAAGCAAAAGGAAGGTTCTATCTTCGTTAAGGTCTTCCTTTTATCACATTGCTCCTCCAGAATGGTCAGTAATGATTATTCTAGAAAATGGTGCGTTTTATAGGGTGTCCAGGTTTACTGTTGCTGGAACTGGAAGGCGGTAGTGACGCTTCCTTCGGGTTCAGTCTGATCATCCGTTTCAAAGTTCTCTCCTTGCTCTGTATCTATCTGCTCAATTTTTGTTGCCGCATCTCCCTCCTCCAATGTAGGCATCACCAATAACAGTTGATCAAAGTAAATATATTTCCTTCTCTTTTTTAGCCGCCTGTCCTGAAGTGCCCTTTTTTTTGTTCCCTCAGCTCTCCAGATAAACAGCTTCTTAAGTTGTTCCAGCGTTACTGAATTTCTACAGTGAAAAGAAAAGTAAATGCCATATGACCTAGACACATACATATGACTACATCTAAATTAGGGGGGGGGGGGTCAAGAAGGGTGTCATATGAAGCTGTCCATGAAATTAAAATACTTTTTTTTTTCCCTCACATTCCAAATTGCAGATATTTGGCGACTGGAGCAGCGGAGGGTGAGGGGGCGATTGGACTGTCTTTGTTGAAAGTCCGGCTCAGCGTTTTGAAGACATATGTGGCGAGTTTTTCATTGTCCGTGAGGGGCCTCCAAGTGCAGGCGTTGCATTGTATGTGCCCAAGGGGGGAGGGGGGGCAGCAGGACATATATATATATATGGCGAGGCTAGTCCGTTGCCTGTGAAAAGCACATATCTTGTTTGTCAACAAGAATGGGTACATGATCTGCACTGTATGCTATTTTTACCTGACAGTCGAGCCGTGTTATTGACTGACGTCAGGTGGGCTGGACCACCCGACAAGAATGTTTTATCTACAAAACAGCACAGCGTTCTTTGGACTCAGCATGATCTGACAGTCGAGCCGTGTCGATCGACGCCAGGTGGGCTAGGACCACGCTGATTGGTTGCCTTTCTAAAACTATGTCACCAAGTCACATGAAAAACGATACTTTTTTTTTATTGTTGTAGTTAATTTACAATGAATATCACCCTTAACAAACTTCCAAAGCTATACATTTCAAAAAATCAGTTTCTATACATTATAATCTACATTATTCTAAAGAACAGTATATATACATTAAATTTTGCACTTTACTCAGGTGCTCTGAATAGCAGAGTGGAGTAAGTCAACTCCAGCAATCTTGCCAGCCCTCTGTTTACATCGAAGTTCTATACACGTCTTTGTTGTATTTGGGTGTGGTGGGAGAAGGGAAGGACCGGGTCTTCTTCAGGCTCTTCTCTCATTTCGATTTCGAAAGAGAGATTGGTCAAATGGAGTATTCCTTGTCTATAAAAGTCCTGCAAGTATGCACTGAACTCTCAGAGGCAGAGAAGTGTACATTGTATATGAAGACTCCAGTGGAAAAACCAGATAAGTCATAATTATATTTATGACAAATGAGTTATTGCCCCGACGTTATAAAGCACATCGCTAAAATTTGTTAACCAGAACAATAATTCGGAAAAACCAGGTAAGTTCTGCTAAAAATAGTTTTTAAAAGGATATACAGTGAAAAACTATAGACTTCTAAGGTTTAATTTTTGTTTTTCTCCCTTTGTAGAAATATGACATCTGGGTTTTCCACTGGTGTCTTCATATATTTTAAGAGGTTTTGCCTCTGAGAGGGATGTGGTCGGAGCGCCCTTTTTGCACTGTTATATATATATATAAACATTTTTCTATTACTAATAATTTGTGGTCCCAAACAGTAAATAATTGTTTTTCATAATTTTTGTTTTCCCATGAAAAATATATAACAAATACGATGGATATCACCCTTAAAAAAATTCCCACGTTTTGCATTCCTAAAGAACAATGGCCGCATCTGTGTTCCTGGTCTGGCATATTGGCTTTCGATGGCCCTCCCTGTTTTGTGCCTACGGACTTCCGAGAAAGATATGGTAGAGCATCATTTATTTAAAGTTCAAGAATTTTTTTTTTTGCAGCTTTAGTTGCACTGCGCGTTATATTGATGATATGTATCCAGCCCGTGGCTTTGCCATGGAAAACTGGCGCATGCACGATAACGTTTACTTTTCATTATTACTTTACAGGTAGGCGAACTAATTACATCATACCAGCACCGAAAAAAACTGAGCTGTGGTGTTTTGGTGGCTCTATGGACGAAAAAGAATTTAGAACCTATTTGCGCGAACTAGGAGAAAAATATAAAACGATCCATCAGAATTGGGCGCTACCACGAATAAGCTAGAGTTCCAAATTTCATTTTAGAGATATATTTTGCAATAGATATACCTAAGGTATACGCATTATTAGACATGAAGGGGCATAATAAAAACGTTTAGTTGAAAAGGGGTGAGTTAGAGGTTTGTGGGGAAAACTGTTGTCCAAAGTATTACAAGGTTCACCTAGCCAGAATTCGCAAGGGCAGCAAAATCACAGTACCCTGTAGGACCAGCGGGAAAGGGGTTCAGGGTGAGATCGAAGTATGCAAAGCATGTGGACGAGAGAGAATCTATCATCAGCATATACCTTTGGAGAAGAAATCCAAAATACATTTCAATCTGGTATTAGCCCAACTCATTTCGAATTCAACATCGTTAGACAAATGATTAATAACACGTATACTCATAATATGTGGCAAATACTATGGATGACGTGATTGAAGAAATTATTGATGAACTAGGGGAGGAGCCTATATCAGTTATCGACTTAGATGCCAGACTCCTTTCCCGATTCAGCCCCCAATTCTTGACCGATGGGCTGAAATATTAAATGATGCCAATGACGAATTTGAAGTTGATGGTGTCTCTGCGGTCTTCTCTACATGGAGGGTGGAAGAAGAACATCTTCGACATCGATTATGCTGATGGTTTGTATACTCGAGCCGGGAGAGTGAGTTTTGACTCCAGAATGAGTGACGTGAGGGCAGAAAAGATACTTGCTGCTCTTCCAGAAGGTATATTTTTATTAAAAATTTTTAAGAGAATTGGGCGAAGGAGAATGGGTCGTTGATGACAAATTTGATCCATTCCAGGTTGAAAAAGGAAAGGGCAGGTCGAGATTCATCGGGATACAAAGCCCGGTGCTCTGACAGGAATCGATAAAGTCAGAATGCCTACCCAGTCACTGTGGTTATGTATGGGCTCTATTTAATCAGAGACCCAGACCCGGCCAACCTCGCACCTCTCAGAGAAAGTAAAAGTCTCAACTGTGTGGCCCAAAGAGTTGTGGAGCATTTTGAGGGAGCCCTGAGGCACCAGGGTCTCAAACCAGTAAGACGCCTAAAAATACAGGATTGGGAAAAACGAGTCGATGACACTGGAGCCGCAGTTTGTGATGTAACAGCCCTGGACAAAATTCTTAAAAGGGCAATTATTCTAAGAGACGTAGGCGGTGAAGACATTTACAACAGCGAGAAATATCAGGGTTGGCATAAACCCATTGAGCTGATCGCCTCTAATGGCCACGCCTGGCCGAAGAACTTACATTTTCCCCAAATCAGAAAACCGTATATATGTAGGTGACATCTGACATGCCATTCACGCAGCCACTCAAAAAGAGCCATTAACAGTGTGGTTGTTGGGAGGGTGCCAAGACAGAAGGCTCACGGCTGACCAGTTCGTGCTCCAAGACGATCGTATCTATAGAACACAGGAGGCTCACAAGAGACTCCAAAAGGCCTGTCTTCTATTAGGAGGTGAAACACTTGCTGAAACAGCTTTCGGGGAGAACCATGCTGCCAGCATTCTGGCAAAAGTGAGAAACAACTGGAGGCCGACCCCGGCAAGCTTTCTTGCTGATATTCAGAATGACTGCGTCGAGCACGGCCACGGAGGGGTTTGGAACTCCATTGACTACGACACCTGAGACATACTCTGCATCAACATGAAAGCCTGCTACCCTGCAAGCTTTTGAGGTGAAGGAGAATCCAAACCCTATTTTGATCGTATCGGCCATCCAACTCATCGCCTTTCGCCGAAGTCCACGAGTGGGCGTTTGCGGACAACGTCCACCCTGTTATCCCCGCGTGGTTGGGAGGCATTTTGCAGAAAAAAAAAATGGGCTTCCACACACCTTCTTGCCTATCTGACAGAATCTGGCCTCCTGAAGTCCCTTAAAATCAGAGAAGCCATCATCTCTTTCGGAAAACAAGATAATGTGTGGCCTCCCGAAAGTCGTGATTTGGGCTGTAGTGTCACTGGAAAATTTGTACAAGACTCCAAGTCTAGAGGCAAAAGGATGACTAGACGATTGGTGACAGACCCAGATGAACTTGACTTCCTTGTGCAGGATATCCGTCAAAACGGCACTTTGATTGGTTCCCCTTAAAAGTGCCGCCTGGGCCACATCTTTACATACTGCGATTGCTCTCAGCCCCAGTATACTCACTTAAGGGCATCTATGCTGGGCTATGCCCACATTAACCTTATCTTCATGCTTTCGAGGTTTAATCCTAATGAAGTCGTAAGAATTGCTACAGATTCTATTTATCTCGTAAAAACTGCTTTGTTTAAGCTTAAACATGTCACATCTTATGTATCACCTCAATTATGTCTATAAAAAAACACGCACTGCAGACGGTGTGAGAAAAAAATATTGTTTACACCACATGTCGCTCCTGCCCAGTGGCGTGACAACGGCGAGCGCTTGTTCATGCCCATGAAGTATGCAGCCTACTTCCCCGAACCAGAGCATATAACCCAAATAAGAAGCATGCCGGACTCAGAAGCTCCACCTTACAGTGACCGCTTGAAAGGAGGTGGAGGGAGCGGCCATACGACAAGACCGATCGAGATCTTTCGCAAAAGAGACCTCCTTGTCTTTACACCAACTCATCGGTTGGCCAAAGAGATGCGGGCTAGAGGAGTCAAGGCCCAGACGTACCATAGTTTTTTTCCGCTGGAGTGGGCAGACCGAGTGGACCGCCGGAAAAGAAGGGCCAGAAGTACATCCCCCGTGTGATCATCTGGGATGAAGTATGCACCGTGCCACAACCCATTCTGGAGATCTTCTTTGACTGGCTTGAACACAGGAATGTCCAAGTTATTTGCTGCGGTGATCATGGTCAACCAACCCCGTTTGTTGGTCAGATACCTGGCTGCGTTGACTATTATGAAGAAGTTGAGGATGACCACAGGGCAAAGGACTATGCCCTTAAAGTCCTATAAAGAAATATCCGCCTTCAACCTGACAAGATCCAGTGCCAAGAAATGCGAAAAAAAATCCCAAGTTGTCTGGGGTGGGGTCGATTTCATAATGTTTTGAAGCCAAACGTCCTCATTTTAACCTCAAGACAAAAAGTTCAAAATCTAGCACAAAAGCTGCTATTCCAGCTTCATAAAGACTTCCCAGACATCCCGGTGCCCCTCTTGTACCACTCTAAAGACACCAGGAAGAAAAACATGCAAGTTCTTATCCCAGGCACGGACGGCAAGGAAGATTGGTACTGAATGACATTGTGGAAGTTAGCACAGAAGCAGCAGAAGTGGCCGTGAAAAACGATGACTGGCATCTAGGCTATGCCCTCATGGTTCACAATTCTCAAGGGCTCACTATTCAAGACCCCCAAAGGTTTGAACTGTTGATGACTATCTTCAATGGTCCAATTTGGTTTACCTTGCAGTGTCGCATGTGGAATAATGTGGTATCTGTTCCTCCGGAGGAGGGTTCAGAGTTGAGACCCCACATAACAGAATAGCAACTCCGCAACGCTATCCAAAAAATATTGGTAGCCTACAAGCATCAGGACCGAGGCAAAGGACACAGGTTTGACCTACAGGTCGACGATATCCTGCACTTCAAGGCGAATCAACATAACCGCTGTGCAGCGTGCAACATCGAGCTCCTCTGGAATTACCAGCTCAAAGATAAAACAGCAGTTTAGTGTCGACCGCGTGGACAATGCCAAAGGTCACACCCTCGACAACATAATGTTGACCTGTTTGGAGTGTAACCGAAAAAGAGCGGCTGCAGCTCTCAACGCCTGAGGATTCCATCTGGCGGAAAGCTGAGTGTCAGGAGACACCACGGACAAATTCTCGTTTAAGTCCCTTGTTTGATAGCAGATAGTAGAGCACAGGCTCCCCAGGCTTGGTCACCGAGCGTCCGAGTCGGTACACATCTAGGGACCATGCACGTCCGCCTTCCAACTCACCGGCTGATACAGACAGCGAACTCCTACACTCGAAGGGAGTTTTCGCTCGTCAAGGCTAACCGGAGGGCCGGGAACTATTGAAGACGGTGTACCGCGAGGTGGTATTTTAGCTTTGATGACCTCCCTGGGCTTCTTACCAGTCAGCCTGGTCACTTTTCTATTCAAGGTGGCAACCACAACGGGTAGCCGATTCACCCACTCTGTGGACCGTTCGCCGAGGGGGAGCCGCATCTCTTCAGCATATTGGTGTCCGAATATTCTCTCGGCCAGGGTCCCATTGAAACGCTCTACAGTGCTTTGGTCTCTGTGGATGTTCACATGACCTCGTCTGACAGAAACCCCATGCTTCTCGAGCAGCTGATTGATCGAGCCCATGAACTCACGACCAGGGTCAATTTGGAGCAGTTTGAGCCATTTCATTGGGCCTCGTTTGTAAATGCTAGACAAGGCATCGGCATCCTCTTTGGCCTCTTTTGTGATCAGGGGCTCAGTGGCCTTGAACCGAATAGTGACATCGACCACTGTGAGGCATACCTATAGGTGTGATTGCCAACTTTATCGTGAGGGAGAAAAAGCAGGCCAGCCTGATGGACCTCGTTTGGTACAGCAACGTCAAAGTTCGGTCTTGGAATGTTTCGTGGAGCTGGTAAATAGATCTGCCATATGGCCTGTTTCTTTAGCCAATCCTTGGCCACATTTTCGGTCACTTTTGCAGCGACCGATAGTTTCTTGATGGCTGCAGTACCTTCCAGTAGCCCTTACCATACATTTGCTAAACTATGCATAAGGTATTCCAACATTTCAAATATGTCTTCAATAGCCTGAAAAAAAAATGTACTTCAGGACTTGCAGTCGTCTATCATTTAACTAGTTTGTAAGCCACCAAATCCGTCACGGTCATGCTCAATACAATGAAAGTGAGCTCACTGTCTTTTTATGCGTTGCCAGGTGTGTAAAAATCTGACAGTTCTGGCTCGGGTTTCAAAGGATTAAATGAGACACCGGAAACTTTTGCATACTCACGAATCGCTGCACCGACGTCGTCAAAGGTCTGAACGGCGTGACCTTGCTGCGGAAGTTCTTCGTCGATCTAGTCGAGACGCTCAGTTCGCTGCCGGGACCATTTTGCCTGAGAAGCTTGCAGGTCTTCGACTGCCTTATCATGGCGTTTACGTTCCTCGTCAATTCCAGATCTCCCCAACATTGAGAAGAGATAGTTGCAGCCGCTGAATGCTGGAGCGTTTACAAGGGCGCCTCCTACTAACCGTGCTACAGCTGCCATCAAATTATTTTAGTATATTTGGTGGTATTATCCCCTGTTTAAATAACATTTCTTTAGTCGCCATCGCGAGACCTACGTCTAAAACCAACATCCTAATATCACGTGGGGTGGGATCTAGCTTGGGAGAGGCACCCCCCAAAACCATCTTGGTCAGTTTTTAGTACCCAACAGCTAAACTGGATACAACAGCGCTGTGATACAGATCGTTTACGAGAATCTTTCGGTCATTAGCTGGAGTCGTCATGCTGTACTATTCCATATGAAAGGGGTCACACATCTTTAATTGATTGATATGGGGTGAAGGGGCCGGGGGACTTGCTGCATCGTTGTACTGTTGTAAGTAGAAACCGCTGATATGGAATAAATACACCAGCAAGACCATCTATAATCCAAGGTAACCAGTTTCACACTGCGGGGTAGACTGTTGATCCTCGGGGTCAGATTGATTATCTTGGGAGACAGACTATTGATTTGTGGGGTAGATTGCGTAGCAACACAAAGTCATTCTTTGGTTGCTCTAAGCTCTTCAAGTAGTCGTTCTTGTTTAGCCTTTTTGGCGAAAGCACCAGCACATCCGGCTGCAACTTTCCTAGGGTTTTTTTTATTGGTTTTTATTTCCGGATCCACCGAAGATGCTATCACCTCCGGTATCTGTGGTTTGTATTCCGTCATCGTTTATATTTGGAGGACACTGATGTTTAAATTGACATTATTTGGCTGTCGTTAGAGCAGCCGTCATCGGTGCTAGAAGCATGCCATATAGTGGTGATAGAGCTCTAATGTAGCACATCTAAGCGCATGTTCAACAAACGGGTCAGCCTCAAGATCTCGAACTAATGCAGGGTGTTTTTCAGGGGGGATGGGGAGAAACATGCTCATCACTGCTGAGTAAAGCTGTAGAACAGCCTGTCCTAGCGTTTTTGTCATGGCAGCACCTAGTCTTGCATCGTATCGGGCATAGAGCTTCTCGACCTCGTCTTCGCTTAACGAGTCAATTTGCTCCACCGTTAATTCCTTCCCAAGGTACTGTTTGGTGTAACCTCCTGCTGCCATGGCAGAAAGTCTACCCCGATGAGAATTAAATTTATCTGATGGCTGAAGGTTAGATTTATCCGATGGCTGTTTCACTTGGACAGTCTCATCTTCCAGTACTTGGTCTAGTATCTCGTCCATTTCGTATTGGTAACTGTTGTAATACAAGGCATAATATGAAATAAAATTCTCCGAACTCTAATATATTGATATGCGGCCCATACAACCACAAAAAAATTGATTATTTGCAATAGACAACAACTCATCAAGAATAATTCCCCCATGATGAGTATATTATATGCTGACTGTTCTTCAATATATCTTAGGATCTGCTTAGTATTTGCTTAACACTGCTTAACATCTGCTTAGTATATACTCAGCAATAAGTATCTTATAAGCAGCTGGTTGATCATTCTTCAACACCAGCTTAGCATGTTTTTTCTTTTTTAGCTGCTCCCTTACTAGGACCCGCTCTCCAGGAGGAACGATGTCGTTTTCACGAAGGCATTCATCGAAGCTGTCTCGATCCTTACAGTGAAAAAGGGCGACCTAGCACGTCTGCTCACGGAGGTCTTTCAGAACCAAGTTATATTTCTGGGTTAGTACCTACGCAGACTGGTCCGTATGGCGGCCTGAAAACGCCAGTTTAGAGAGCATGTATTTTTTTTTTTTTTAAGTACCTTAGTAGCACTGCAGTCGTCGATAATGTATAGGATTAGCTAGCCCTGGAGTATCTGGTATAATGCAAAGAGGTAATCTTGGAGCCTTTCACCTGGATCTACAACATAGACCTCTTGGTCAGTCCACACCCAGGAACATTCTTGATATGCTTGATTGTATTGTACAGTGGGGCACAAGATAACAATATGTTGAAAAACTCCGTGATAGGGACCCTCTAAGAGGTTCAGTATGAATGCAGTTTTTCCACACCGTCAGTCCACAGATAATAGCCGAGAGGGGGTCCCTTGGAAAGAGGTTAGTAGACTGCTGAGACAAATAAATCTACATCCTCGATGTTGAGTTGAGCATCCATAATAACGTAGAGATAAATGTTTAATGTGCCGGCTGGTTTTGCTTTTTTCGTGATCTGGATGGTCATCCTTACTGGCATGCTCAATACGCCATGTAGTTGGTCGTCGTCTGTGGAGCGAAGGTCCAGCCACAGGGCAAACTCATAATGGTAGAATCTCTCGATGTTCATCATTGAAATCCCTAGGTCTTTCGCGACCATGGCCACCTCGGGATGACGTTTGCAGCCGACTGCAAAGTACTTCTTTGCCTCATTCCATAGCTGATGGGGGAGCATGCCTTAGCTGTAGATCTATAGATGGTTGAAGACTCCTTCGATTCTCACCTCCACCTTGGTTATTTCAGGCTCATAAAAGTTCTCAGTGTCCCGTGCGAAGGGCGCGGCCTTGGTTGGGTCCTTGGACAGCATCAAGATGCCTTTCATAGTGCGGGCAGGCACGTTGAGGTTGATGTTCCACAGGGTGTGACTCTTGTCGCCGGTGATTTTGCGGTGCCGGAGGACGCGATCATGTAGAATTGCCAAACAGCCGGCGTACTGGTTACGGATCATCCGGGCGAGCTCGGGTTGGGTGACCATGCCATACTCGTGTGAGATGTTCTCGATGGTGTAGGTGGCGTCAGTATCATCTGTGGCGTGGACAACATGGCTATAGTTGTTGAAGGTTAGCTCGTATTCAAGCCGTCCCCCAGGGCCGACTAATAGAATGGCATATGATTCTCAAGCAACTCGAAGTCGAGGGGGATGTAGTACCGGTTACCATAGCCATCTGCAAGTGCTTTTTCGTTACCACAGACTCATCTTTATCCTCAGCTCCGAGCCGGAGTTTGTTGACATTCCTGTTGGTGGTTGTGTCAATACCCTGATATTGGGCATTATTTCTCTCTTGAGTTGTTTTCCAGAGGTCCATTTAGCAGTGATAAACATCGTTGTCATCGATAGACATCACCTCATTGCCGTTGATCTTGATCTTTTTTACCAAAGCACGGCCCAGGATCTGGTCCACTGTTCGATTGACGTCACTAGATGTCAGAGAGATGGTGAAAGCAAGCTTAGCGGTCTCAGGAACAATAATGTTATTAGCGCCAAGGTTTCGGAACAGTACAAGAAGCTGTTGGTTGTGATCGATCGTACTAGGGCTGTTTGTCACGAAGACCGACTTGCCAATGTTACAAGATACACCACAAGGAGCGGCCACCACGTCAGTATCACTGCGTCAGGAGCTACTCCAGACAGCGGTGGATGATTATTAAAATAAACTGGCTGAACAAGGCCTCCCCCCTCTGTGGGTCGGGACACAACAAAGTTTGAATTAGTTGATGGACGCTTACGGTTAAAAGCCTATCCTGACATCAGTCTCATAAACTTAAGGACAAAGCAGCCCATTTCGTTTACCACAATAGGCGGCAAGCCCGGTGGGGAAAACGCAGTTCGAGAGGGGTTTTCAGACTGGATTAGGAGAAAATCGCGTTTATCGGCTCAGGGTGTTGCAGCCCTTCAAACCGCTGATAAGAAGTTGGGAAAGGTAGCTGCTGCGAGCAATACTTTAGAGCTTCGGGACCTAGGACAGACTGTAAATGAAGCTTCAGATTCTATTCGCAGGGTGGAAATCCCTTTGACCGAGGATGATATCAATAAGGCCCTCAAAACTTTCGGAGATCCCCCTATCAACCTACGTGAACTCCGAGGTCTCATCCAGGTCCTGAAGAGTATCCGCAGTAAACTCATCAACAACCTTGCGAAGCTCACAAAACTAGATGTGCACATCAAAATGGAGAAACGCAAGCTGGATGAAGCAGACCGTGAGGGTACTGACGAGCTCAATAGACGTGGCATCGCCGAGCATCTGCGTGACCTACAAGATGAAAGAGCCTGGCGCCTTGAGGCCGCTTCAGCGAGTAGACATGAGTTCCGCTCTCAGATCAACAGCATTAGAGAAACCATCGGCCGCATCGTTGACACTACGCTGGTTGAGCGTATACGTACCCTATTTCGCGAAGAAGGAATCACAATCGTGTCAATTCTCACTGCAATCGGAATGGCGATCAGCACGCTAGTATTAGCCCTGACTGGGGGTGGGGCCTCTCAGGGGGGAACTCATGGGAACCAAAACCATCGGATAAAGGGGAACTCAAAGAATGGGTAAAAAATATTTACAAAACCTCGGGAAAACTCTGGCAAATTTGGCAGGTAGGGCGGCAGCTACTCTTCCAGGCATCATTGGTTCTATTGTCTCCTGGTTATTAAATCTATTATCGAAATCTGTGAACTAGTTCAGTGAAAAATTGTGGTCTCTTGTCATTGATGTTGGGGGTTTGCTGTTCCTTGCAGCCCGCGAATGGCTAACGAATAAGTCCAAGCGCTAGCAATCCTACGACAACGCTGCCGACGATAAGGACTATTTTTCATTTTCGTGGTTATCAGAAGCTGCAATTTGCTCTGCTGAAGAAACTTGGTCAGTGCTTTTTTTACTGATCTCTCCCACATCCTTGCTGGTCGGTTTGATCAGGTCAGTCTCCCCCGTATCTCCAGAGGCATTGAGTGGAGCAATGGGCATATTAAGACCGTGGTTGAGATCCAGCGTCTGGTTATCTGGTGCAATTACGATTATGTTGCTGCCGCATGATTGACACGGAGTAACATGTCGCTCGGGGTCATGTATAGGCCTATTCCGAAGACAAAGTTAATCTCAGAGCCGGCGTATTGCAGGACGTCTTGGTAGATTTTTTTCGCTGAGGGGAGGTCTACTGGAGATGAAATGGCGTCTTCAACATTAGCTAATAGCTGTTTTTGCGCGTCAAAGGCCGTTCCAGTACCCAGAATACCTGTATGGGTCTGGGCCTGGGCTCCGAGAATAGCCCAACGTATGTCCTGATGCTGTCATTCAGTCTTTCAACTCTATGGCGAGTAAAACCATTTGATTTATTAGGGATGAACGTTGTCCAGGTTGTGTTTGCGTTCGAAGCATCTTCTTTTATAAAATACACATGAAGTGAATCATTAGTAGTTTTTTGGTGAAAGACATTTTTGGTACTTCCCTTTACCAACAGGGTG
>JBCEWB010076829.1:0-12999 GCA_039654565.1 Peronia peronii | reverse complement strand
GCACACAAGTACGATCAACTGAACATCGCTCACAACACATTCGCGACACCCCGTGTGCACTAACATGATTCGTTACAGTGGAACTTACCTGGTTTTTCTGAATATTGTTCTGGTAAACAAATCTTAGAGGTGATGCTTTATAACATCTGGGCAATAACTCATTTTTCACAAAAATGTGACTTATCTATTTATTTATTTATTTTTCCATTTCCATTCATTTATATATTTATCAATTTATGTATTTTTGTTCATTTTGTAGCCATTTTCATTCAATATCTAAGCACAGTCTTCATGTTCTTCAAAGACTTTCACAAACTGATTATGATTATGGTGATGCCCTTGTTGCCCCAGAACACAAGGTTTGAAAAGCTGGCCTGTCACATCACTTTATTCAATTATTTAACATATCGAATTCTACAGATTGCTGTTGGCTTCTTTTAATGTTTTTGAAGTTAATTAACTGGTAGACAGTCCCTCTTAAATCCTAAGACACTTGTTAAAAATGATAGTGATGATGATGCTGATGGTGATATACAGCAATATACAGCATTTTATATGCAGAGAAACCCCTATTTACATTTTATATGTTTTCTTTATTACCCTGACGAAGAGCCAACTAAGTCTGAAAATTTGGCTAAGAGATATTAATTTATTCAATTTCTACCACATCAAGTTCTTTATATTGTTATTTGCTTCTATCCGTAGCCAGCTGTCTTACATTTTAAGACATTTTTATGAAATGATGCTGATGGTGATGATGAAGACGATGTACAGAGTAAATGTCCTACATTTTAAGAGATTTCTATAGAACGTTGATGCTGATGTTGATGCCCAACAAAGAGAGATTTTTTTTTCCATTTCAAGTTCTACAAATTGCTGTTGGTTTCTTTTAGTGTATTGAGTTTGTTGCCAGTAGACAGTCCATCTTAAATTCTAGGACAATTGTGTAAAGTGATACCAATGCTGATGATGATGATTTTATAAAATATAATAAGACTGTCTAACCGGCAAACCAATTAAACAATTTAAAAAAAGTAAATAACGCATATAAAGAACTTGAAATTGATGTTAATAATAATAGTGATAATGATTATATTACTACTGCGCCGACGAAGAGCCAAGCGAGCTCCAAAATTTGGCAGAGAATTAACATCAATATTAGATCTAAGTTCTTTGTATATGTTATTTGCTTTTTTTAAATTGTTTGATTAGTTGCCGGTTGGACAGTCGTCTTATAGTTTGTAAAATGATGATGATGATGAAGATGATGATACTAAGGCATGGAACCATAACAGGTCACTATAACCCAACTACAACTCACTGCCTGACAGTCTCCTGAGCTCGACCTTTGAACTCATCCTTCTTCTTCTCACTGTCCTGCAGTGCCAGCTGGGTGTTGCGGAGCTCGGTCACCGTTTTGTCTAGTTCCTTGGACACTTCCTTCAGCTTCTGCTGCAGGTCATCCAATTGCTGGCCCAGGAAGTTCCGCTGTCGGTCTGTTTCCTCAAACTTGTCGGACACATCTTTATATTGGGTGATGACCTTCGCACTCTGACGCTCTCTGTTTTCCAAATCTTTAGCTAAAGTCTGTCATATAGGGAAATAAAATTATACACTGTCAAATAATTCCAAAGGCATTATGGTTTTTTTTTCCATAAAAACAGCAACTGCTAAGTAGCAAAAATGATAACGATGTATCTATGATGATAAGAATTGTTATCATATTGATGATCATGACATTTTACGATTTTTGGAAGATTTGAAAAGTTGGCAAGTTCCATCCATCTATTTAAGTTTTACGTTATCAACTCTTCATATTTTTGTTTTTTCTTTCACTGTATTAATTATTACCACTTTAAAATAAGATATTTATTTAACTGATGAACATCACGGTATGATGATGATAGTGCAGGGGAAGACCATGGTCATAATAATCAACACTCACACCCTAGGATACAAAACACAGTCATGGAAACTGTATCATGCAAAAAATCCATTTCAAGTATATTATACATGTTATCTCTCATTCAAGGCAATATGGTCGCCACATCAAATTTTGAAACCTATCCATTCACATCAATATAATGCTGAGTTATAATACTCAAAGGTAATTTACAGATGTCTGATACCAAATACCACCTGGCCAGTCTACTCACCTCCAGGTGGTCAGATAACTGTGCTCTCTGTCGCTCACTTTTCTCCAACCGTCGCCGCAGTTCATCCACCTCTGTCACAGCACCGATCGACCTGGCCAGGTGAGTCTTCATCTCGTGGAGTTCTCGCTCCAGGTTTTGTGATTTTTCATCTTCAGCTGTGAACAAAAATTCAAAAACCACATTTTAGGTGTTATATAATTAGCTGGCCTATATTTAATAATGATCTGATACTTCACCAAATTATTCTCTGTATCTGTCAAAAGCAGGAATATACAATTATCATTACATATAACACACATGCAATAAAGAAACAAATAGAAATCCAGATATTATTTTTTTATGTCACTTACCAGCTCGTCTCCTTCTCTGTTCCTTGACCTCCGATTCTATCCGTGACTCGTCAAGGTCAATCTTCATCCGCTGCCTATCGTGGTCCGACTTGGTCAGCTGAGCTCTCAGCTGTTCCACTTGCGCCTGTAAAGCTGCTCGGCTCCCCTCAGTCTGGTCAAGTCTGCGCCTCACATTGTCCAGTTCACCCTCCACCTGGACACACAGGAGAATGGAGTACAGGTAAAATCAGATCAGATAAGACACAATAATATGACATGTGACACGATGAGATCAGGTGCTCATCAAACTGAGGCAATAGGAGAAATCACGTGTTTTTTAACCGTGCATGAATTTTTGACACAATTTTCTTTGCTTCACAGAACTTTTCCAAATCAATCTAAAAATGCATTTCAGAGTTAAATTTGCTGAAAAGATTGAATAAAAGCCCAAAAATTGCAGTTTAGAGCCCTGGCCCAATAAGAATTAATAAGGATCAATAGAAGTGATCGGCCATTTTCTCACTAAATTCAGCTGCTGCAACAGGTCACCCCCATCGTGTTTACTTGCCATTATCTCGACTTCTACTTAAGATAGAACAAAAAATTGTTCACACAAGAAAGGGAAATTAATACTTTTCACAGTGATACTAATAACCCTTTATGTTCAAAATCTGACAAGAGCCTGATTTCATTGTGTCACATCTCATGTATAATTTATTGAAATAAGATTAAGGAAGGTAGGTTGATAAAGAGCAATAAGATCAGAAGAGAGAAGACAAGATCAGATGAGATAAGATAAGATCAGATAAAACATAATATTTATGTGATTTATTCAAGTAGGTGGGATGATAAAGTATATTACAGTCATATAAGACAAGATAAGAATAGATGAGAGAAGATGGGTAATTTATGATGAATTAAGTAACATAAGGTTAGATAAGGTAAAATGATAAATATGGTCATACAAGAAAAGATAAGAAATGGTGAGACAAGAGAAGAAAAGACAAGACTTTATTGTCCATTTCAGCATATTCTTTTCATACTTCCTTGACACACCATCACCTCTTATCACTGCCATCCTTCTCAGAATGTAGGTCACAGATAAAAAAAAGTTCAGACATCTAAACCATTCATCTCTAAGACAGAAGCCGAAGCCAATGCCTTTGTATAATGTCAATGCTGGGAATGCAATAGTTAACCACTTTACTGCTGTACCAATTTTGCAGTCTTGTGCTAAGCATCAGCAACATGGTCAGTTTCTACTAGTCTATGTCTCCACCTACACTCAATCCACCCATTGTGAATGAACCAACTGATACCTGTCCTCTTCTTTCCCACGGGCTGTGTGTCGATCAAAAGACTCTGCATGTAGATGCGAAACGCCGGTCAGTGGTCAAAGTATCGGATCAAAGGAATAAAGGGGGTGGTTGGTGGTAAGCTGATTCTGGATTTACCATGTATGTCTTTTAGCATACAAGAGACCACTTTTTGGCCCACCTCATACTGTTGTTAGCAATGAAATGGTTAATCCCATATTCGTTAAAAGACACAATCAAATCCAACCCTATATTATACTTAACTGTGACAACAGCAGTGTAGATATGCCTGGCAATACCTACCCTATGTCTGAGTGATTCTGACTGCAAATACTGGCTTCTGAGTTTCTCGTCCAGAGCGTTGTTGCTCTGAGCAGACTGTATAGCGTTGCGCAGTTCATTTGACAAAGAACTGTAGTCATCATGACGGTCACGGTCGAGGTGGAGTCGCTCTGCTTTGATTTCTGATTGGATAGCTTGTAGTCGTTTTTCCACACGTGATGACAACTATCAACAAACATGACAATTTCAGACAAGAATTCCATATATTTATTCTTTTTGGGGGAGGGGGGGGGTGGGATGGGGAGGGGGTTCAGATTCATGGCGTGCATAAGTTGTTCACATAACTTGTCAATGTACAGGAATCCCGTAAAATAGATTGTTAAAATTTTATACTTGTACTCTTAGTTTCTCCTTATTATGAATAATTTTTCCACGTTTATGAGATTCATTGTCAGCAACAATTAACCCTTTGAACCCTGGTCACCAATGCCTGGAAAACACCTGTCCCTAGCCTTCTAGGCCGAGAACACACAGTTCTCGTTTCATGTTCAATATCTTTTGTAAACAAAGCCTCAAACACGATCATGGGTGCAGACATTTTAATCACCATAATCCTAAATGTTCTTGCCCAAAAGAAATCTATCAGATCTATTTTTAACTGAAGTGGATGCGTAGGACTGGAAAAGTGTGTCAGTCCGGTCTACCGGAAAATCTGCCATGTGTACCGGGCTGTTAGGTTCAAAGCGTTATTAATTGTAAGATTCAAAGAAAGCCAAGATACCATTAAATTCATACAATGTCATATATCAGTATTAGCTTTATGCACTGCATAATACTTACAGGATCTAGACCTGCTACAGTTTTTAGTGTAGTTGTGATATCTTGCAGGGATCGCCTTGTGTCACTCTCATGTCTGAAGAGAAAGAAATAGCAGTTAATGGTACAGAATGCAATACTGCAGGCTTAGATCATAAACTTCTAATGCTACATACAGAATTTTGATAAAATTTTGATACCATAGAACTTGTAACTTGCAATTCAACTGCAACCTTCAGTGCTTTATCTAAGGCTGCTATCACTTTTACCAAACAAAGTGTGAACTAGTCATTAGATACAAAGGATTCAATAAATTATGATTTTAACTGCTCTCCCCTCCAATGATTAAGTTTAATTTATTTTCTGCCCATCCAGAGTTAGGGCTGGATATGAATAATACCAATGCAATGGGCCATAAGCTAGATCATAAAACAGTTTCAAGCTGCAAATATTCAAGCTTATTTCAGCAAATCTAGACCTCATACAAGAAAAAGCAGTAACAAAAAACGTAATTTTTGTGTCTCTTATAAAATTTGTCACTGCAGACTTACATGTTTAGAGAATTTTAGGGATGATATTTGGCACAGATAAGACAAATGTAGAATTTTATGAGTTAATGAAATAACATGTATAAAAAATATCTAACATATGTCTCGTGCCGAGGGCAAATGAGTCAGAAGTCGACCGGGGAGATTTCAAGTTACGGACGTTTGTAACTATTTTCCGTCTGAGATACCAAAATGTTTTATTTGTTTCCCACAAAAAGGAAATTCAGCCTTTTCTTACCTGAAAAGAAAAATTTGGTATCTGAGTCAGAAGATAGTTAAAAACGGCCGTAACTCGCGATTGTCTGGAGCGACTTCTGACTCATTTGGTGTGGGTGCAAGACATATTATCTGATCAGGATCATCAAAATTAAAAAAAACCACTTCCATGAATTTTCCTACTGGACCAACCAGGCTTCCCTGTGTTATGGAAGTGTTTCATGTTTTGTTTAATAAATTTTTTCCTAAAGCTGATCTTTCCCAAGTGCGAGTGAAGTACAGCTGATTACAACAGAAATAATGACATACAGTTTTTGTGTTGATAAATTTTCAATTTCGCTAGCAATTCAAGTACAGTGTTCAGGTAGCCCTCTGCCTGTCAGCCTATACTGATGAGTTTCATTTCCCTTTACACTATAATTCTTGCATAATGTTCTAAAACTCTTTCTGCACTTTTTTTCCCCTTTTTCTCAGCTTCTGGCATTCAACATTATGAAGCAAACTGGTCATTTTAGTTTCCTGTGAAAAAGAAAGTGGAAAAAAAATACATAAAGACACCTTTGCAAGTGACGAAAATTTTTTAAATGGGAAAAGTACAAACGCACACACAGACATGACAGGTTCACTGGGTTACCTGTCTCGCCGATCCATATCTTTGTTAAAGCTCTCCTCAAGTTTTAATTGGTCTGATGATAAATCCCTGACTGTTTGGTGTATTCCATGTAATTCTCTGTTCATATCATCAGCAAACCTCACGGCTGACCTGCGTCTCCGTCGCCGACCTCCAGATGGGGAACTGTAATTCTCCGAGTCACTCTGGGTGACACAAGATAAATGTGACACTGGTCGACATGCTACTTTTACCCATTTTTAAAAAAATTTACAACTGAAAATTTAAATGCTTTTATAAATCAATCAGATCTACAAGATTTACCTTATGATGTGGTGACACTGGTCAATAATCTACTTTTCTTATTTTCTTATTTTTTTTTCTTTAAATCATGAATTGCAAGTGCAAGATAACAGTTGCATTAAAGAACAAATCTAAAGACATTTAAAGATTAGAAAGTACTTGGAAGAACAACAGTGTCGACAAATTATACAGCAATAGTCACAGCACAATATTTCAGTGGGCCCAGTGTATTTCTAGCCTCATTAAACAATGTTCTGGTGAAACTAAACACAAGCTTTCAATTTCCTACATCACCTGACTTTGTCAATTTCAATTTTACATGCATACATTTCCATATCTTTGATTATCCGTTGCTAATTTCTTAGGTAAAATAGACAACTTTGTTGTTATATACCTTAAGTTTTCATATTTCTCAAATCTTTTCAATTTCATTTTAGTACATGTAAATTCCAATTATGGGCATGAAAAAGGTGACCAAACTTACTCCATAGTCTCTGTCAATAGCATTACCGCGATGTCTCTCATACTGAATGTCATCCTGTGTTCTGTCTAGATCACCACGAATCTGTTGGACAAAATTCACATGAGAAGATTGTCAGATTAATTTGAAGAGCAGAAACAGATCAAAAGTGTGAGGTGTGAACTGAAAGACTGACAGAGGAATGAATGATATGATATGGCACTTACTCTGTCTATGGCTGATCTCTGATTCTGTCCCACTGACGTGTAGTCATCGAGCATTTGATCCAAGGACTTGAGATTACGTGTTGTGTCCTGAAAAGGCAAATATGATGGGTTGATAAATGCAGTGCTAAGAGAAATTAATGTAATACATGACATTAACTTGAAAGTTCCAATCAGGGAATAGTCAGCAAGTTCCTCTGTCAGTAACAGCAGTCTACGACTGAACCCACATAACTATATTTGAATGCGAAATACAATTTTACTTTCCAATAAAGTAAAAAATACACACAGTAATCACAAGTGTAACAGAATTCTGCAAGAAGTTACTCGTGAAAGAAAACAGAGGACTGAGCATGTATCTCTGAACTGGATCTAACTTGCAGAGGTGGTGACTTGTGGAGATCAATATACTATTGCTGTCAAACACAGAGCACTCTATGGTGAATATTTGTACAGTAAACCCATGCAAATAAGAGCATGAAATGAAATATATTATTACACATTAGACATCTCGAAGGGCTCACCTGTATCCACTTGTGTATATGGTCATAACACAATTAGAAAGAACAAGATTCCTAAAGCTCTTTTTTTTTTTTTTCTGAATGGTTTTCTATTTTTCTAATTGTATCAGACACTATTAACTCTATGCAACAAAACGTTATACTGAAATGCATATTTATATTATATTATTCAGAGTACACAATGAATTAGCAAACCTGAAAAAGACTATTTCATTTCACATTATTGCTGCATGATCAACCAGAGAAAATAGTATAATAAGACTTCTTACACTTCATAAAAGTTTCCTCAATCAAACAACACAGGTGCGGTACAGTAAATTTTCAAATAATGGCTCACATAAAATCTCCAGGTCAATCATAAATCCATTAAAAATAAATCCATGAAGATCATGTGCTTTGAATGCTTGACAGAGAGATTCAATACGCCTATTCAGGTGATTCTCCCCACCTCCTCTTTTCCATTGAACTGGAATTGCTCTGACAATTCAAAACTAATAAATATTTGACACCCACGGTGAAAAAATGAGCCTAAAGTATACACACAATTCTCATGCCTTACTAATAATACAAGAAGCCAGCCTTGTTTGATTACCCAATATTCTGCTTCCAGACCCAGCCAAAGCAATTTGGAAAGACATCCGACATTGTTAACAGAAATTTATGTACAATGTTGACAATAGGTTTTCAAGCCATTAATATTCTAGGTTGCAGTATCTCCTTTCCTGTTTCCTTTCCTTTTTAACCCTTTTCAGGCATAGTTTCCTCAATGTTCAACCTTTAGGATTGTATATGGGGCCCCAGCATATACTTTCAGTGTTTTGTACTGATTTTATGGGGCCAGGTCAGCCCACAGAGAGCCACTGATCTGTGACAGATCTGTGCTGTTCAATGTTAAGATCACAAATAACCAAACTGTCAAACTAGACAGTGCTGAGCCAGTCAGGCAAGATAGAGACAGAGCAAACACAATCCCATTGTGATCTATGGCTGTTTTGGACTGGCTTTTCTTACAGAGCTTTCTGTAGTGGGCACCTACTAAATACTATCTAGGCTGTTGGTGGCTATCTGCTCTTGAAAGGACAGAGAATGTCTTAGGCTTATCAGTCCTGTCTACTCTAAGTCAAAACACATAAAATGGAAAGTGGGGCCTTTATATCTTTTTGCTCAAGTGGTTTTAGCTAAACCTCCAGTATTAAATTTCATTGCTACCAGTTAACCCTTTCACAACCTAAACCCTACACACTGCCCTCATTTTTAAAAAAACAGCAAATGCAGTTACAATAACCAGCATATACTGTATTTTTAAAAAATTTCAGCAGCACATTCAATCTATTGCTTCTTCTGTGTTTAAAAATAAAACTCTTATTTCAACTGTAAAAAAAAAATCAAATGTTAATTTTGCTACTAAGGCATATTGCTTCTGCTGAACAAAATGATTTTTAGAAGTCTACAGATCTAGCAACCTGGTGATTTAAGGGTACAAAATATAATATGGAGTTTTACCCCGCCATAAAACAAATATTTTTTGCAAATATAACACAGGAAGTTGGAGAAGAGAGAATGCTGTGCTTCAGTTGTTCTGAAATACAAGTACTACAAATCAATGCACTTAGGCTATTGATTTATGCTTAAAACTCTCAATTCACTGAAGAGACACAAGCCACAACACATAAAATAGATATCACAAAGGTTGATGCCATAAATTAACAGTGTATAAAATACAATATCTGGCACTGTCAGATTTCAACATTTTTTAAAAAATTAAATACATTGAGCAGAAATGTGTGGTTGAATTAAACATTTCTTTTGAAACAATTGGTGGTTTAATTACTGCAGATTCTACATTCGTCTCAATTCTCCCCAATAGTGACAGTTTCATTTCAGCAAGTGAGAATGGAGTGGTTTCTCTTTGTAAGATTTAGGTAACAATCATTTTCCCAGAACCTAAAACCTACATTTGCAATGAATGAATACAAAATGGATTAGACACTTGGGACTTTTCTTTAATGAATTTTCAGCAATTAAAAACAAAACAAACAAAACATGAATGAGACCAGTTGTCAAACTCTGACAAAATTTCCTCTGTCTACACAAGCTTCATGCAAATTTGTTTATAATTAAAAATTTGTCTATTTGTCCTTACAAGAGAACAAGAGTGGAAGGGAGTAAAAATTTGTCTATTTGTCCTTACAAGAGAACAAGAGTGGAAGGGCGGATACATTTTGGAGGTCCCATGTGTACCTTATATATGTCAAAGAATCCTTGGCAGTTAAAAATTTGATGAACAGTAGACAGAGATGCTGCTGTGTGGACAAAAATTTCCAGATTCCAAAACTTCTACCCACAAAAAATTCTTCTCACCAAAAATTGAGCTGGCACTTACAGTTACACCTGAGATAATCCTACTTTCCTAAAATTTAAAAACAAACAAAAAATAAGAGTGAGAGGAAAGGGATGAGGAAAGGGGGTAAATGATTACACACTTCATCTCACACTGGTTTCGAGGACCTCTTGCATTATTGCCCTATATAATGCTTCATGTGATATCATATGATATATTGTTAATATATCATATCAAATTCTAGCCAAGAAGCAATAGGTATAATTGACTAGGCTGTGTAATATGAACTAACAGCTTCCAACGCAAGGACTACCCTGCAAGTCATAGTTCAGACAAGCAGAAGGAGTGGTGCAAAGGAAAAGAAATGGGCCAAATTATCACAGCATAAACCAGAAAAAAAAAAAAAAATGGACACAAGCACTTCACTGATGCAAATAGTGAGGGCTGGAATTTCTAACAATAAGAAGCAGTCACAATGACTTCCAGTCAGAGAAGTAATAACAAATAAAAATAAACAATGTACAGTTTCAGATAGTTGCGAAATGTACAAAGTTTTTTAAAGAACAAAACAATTGTAATAATGAAGAAAAATATGATACTATTAGGCTACATATTTTACTCTCAATGATATGCATACAAAAATTCATACCTGCAAATTGGCAGTAAGACGATAAACTCTGTCGTCATTTGTTTGAGAGTGATGACGTTGCCGAGGAGGAGGAGGGTAGTAATCATCACTCTCACTGGATCCCATATACCTGGCCATGGTTAAGCTGCTAAGCCTTCACAACACAATTTTGGCAGAACCTCATAGTAAATCCTAAGGGAAATACATGTATATAAAAAACATTTTCTCACACTAAGACTCCATGCCTCTTTTGAGGTTTGTAAACATGCTGATAAACAGCATTGACTTGATAAATTAGATGGAAATATATGATGATTATTTATTGTTTTTTTTTTATGTTACTTTATCTATTTTGATAAAAATTTGAAATAGGGCCTACTTGTCTGTGATCTTGTTTATAAATATCCAGTTTCATGCAAGGGCAATTTATAACTACTAGTCTCCATTTAATCATTGTTTCTACATCAGTATAAATAGAAATAATGTACAATTATTTAAATAAGAAAGCTTTGGCTAATAAGTAAAATACACATGTGATGTTGATTGATTTTCCTTCATTTAAGAGGCAGCCAAGCAATATTTCATGAGATGAACAGTTGTGAAACATGACACTAGCATTTAGGCCCTATTTGTTCATGGAACAAGTCAAATTGCAAAAATCACGCTCAATTGTCACACATAAAAAGTAAATATTGCTGTTTTTCTTTCCTCTCTTGTCTAAAATGGAGTTTTCATGTAATTAATAATGTAATTAGCCTTTAAAAAATGCAACACAGCAAACATCTTATAATAAACACAATGATTTTGAATCCTGTATTTCCAGAATGAACTCATCTAAATTGTTGCTTCACTGCATAGACAGCACACTCTAAAAAACGGAAGAGTTTTGAACCAGGTGAACTGACAATTCATACAGATCTTGAGATTTACATCAAGAGAATGATATTATCCTATTGCACTAACCATGATCTGCAGCCATATTTTCTCGGCAGCCATTGCCTGAAAGTGTCACTTGGATTCCAGTAGTTAGCATTCACTGCGTTATAGCCTTTGGACGGAAAAATCAATATATCGGCAATGCCTCAGTAAGTCTAGATCTAGCTCGACTTAGGCCTACTCTGGCTGGTAGACGCATGTCCAAACAGGTCTTCGTACTATTTCGTGGTACCCACGCACGTTTAACTATCTCTATAGAATTACCACAGAAACAGAAGTGTAGAAAATGATTGTAAGAGGAACTATCATTATAAAACAAGTGCCAGGAAAGTCTGCCTGGATGACAGATAAGATTGATGAAGAGGCTCGCTTTCACGTTGTTTATCTTGACAACGAAAGATACCGGTATCAAGAAAGATGCAGTGTTATATTTTGTCAATATAGCAAACACTAAAAATGTGAATGTACTGTAATTTTTAGAGTGCAAAACAAAATAAAAATTCAACGTGCCAGTTTCCAATTATGGAAAGATTCAAAAGAAGATCCTGATAATGAAAATTGGACTCGTTAAGATTTGTCTAGACTTGCTTTGTATGGCTTTGCGCCTGTTCGCATTTTTAAATAATCTCTACACTTCCGGTTACCTAGATTCAAATCGAAGTGGTGATTGGCTTAGATCTGATGATCATGATAACAGCACAAAATTTGTCTTTTTTAAAAATATTTTCCTCACAGTTCATCCTATTCATTTCAACAAATTGTTGTTTCTTAATAGTAGCGCTTTAAGCTAGTGTTCGTTTGGCAATGCATGTCTTATATTGCAGACATGCCTATACCACAGACATACATGCAAATAATAATGATCAATAAAAAGGAGGAAATTTATGCAGCCGTTCATTCTTATGGACTCAAAAAGTTTTATGATAACAAACTACCCTTTAGGCAAATTATTTTGCTTTCTTACTTAGCAGAAAAATTACTGCCTCAGACCAATTATCTACATGCACGTACATGTATTTATTCATTAATCAATTCATCCATCCATCAATCAATCTTTCCTTTCATGCATGCATGCATGCATGCATCCATCCATCCATCCATCCATCCATCCATTCATCTTTCCTTCTATGTATCCATCCACCAATCCATCCACCCATTCATGCATTCATCAATCCATCCATCCATCCACCCATCCATCCACCCATCCATCCATCCATCCAGTCATCCATCCACCCGTCCAACTATCTATCTATCTATCTATCTATCTATCTATCTATCTATCTATCTATCTATCTATCTATCTATCTATCTAT
>JBCEWB010076807.1:0-13000 GCA_039654565.1 Peronia peronii | reverse complement strand
ATCTATCTATCTATCTATCTATCTATCTATCTATCTATCTATCTATCTATCTATCTATCTATCTATCTATTTGCATTGATTAGGTTTGTTTGTTTGAGTTTTCATGATATGCTATTAGTTTGTCAATGCTCCGCCTATTCTTCTGGACTTACAGAACCATGGAATTCTGGCATATTTGATCTCCTCAGTCCCTGATAATCAATACAAGAAGAGTTGAGCCCTCCAGGGGAGAGATGTACACGGGCCAGGGGGGACCAAACGGGTGAGATAACCTTTTCCCTGACGACGGGCCTGTTGGACTGGCCGAGAGGTGGACAAGGGCCCTCGACATGGACGTGGAAAGCGCCTGGTGATTGGCTGGCGGCGACAGCCACGTCAGCACAAGATGACCAACAAGAAAGAGCACCCGGTGGTGACCAGGGAACAACCTGACAACCAGAGTGCTCTGCCCTTTGGTCTTATCTCACCAAATGAGGTTAAGGAGCCAGAGGAACATCTTTATTGCACAGACGCAGATCTCTCCTGGGTAAGATAGCAAATGAGCTATTCTGATAGTATCCAAGAATTAAAAAAAAATCCTAATGATGTTTAATTTTTTTTTTTGTTGTTAATGATTCATAAAACTCTCACTAGGGATGCACTATACTGTGACGGAATCTTGGTACTGACTGTGTCGTTATGTCTATTTTTCTGACGATAACTCAGCAATCCTGTCGTCATATACTTATAATGTTGCTCGCTGTGAAGAAAAGCTGGTAAGTATTAGTATGACCTTAAAAACGCCAACCGTTTTTCTCCTTTAAAAAAAACTATCAATAACTTGTTTGACTTGTGTGAGAGAGGTTATCACATAGGCCTGATTGTGTATTCTTACAACGAGATTGCGCCTTGATGCAAGTTTCGTAATGCCTACAGTAGTTTGTAATATTGAAAAGATGGCGAATGCTAAGAAAAAAATGCATAGACTAAGTTCCTCCGATAGATGATACTGAAATGTCAGTCAAACAAAAACCGGATTCTTCTAAATTTGAGCCTGTGTCTGCATGAATGACTTAAAAAAAAATTGCAAGTAAAACGGATGTCATTTTCTCTTCTTAGCTTCAAACGTTCCACTTTCATAAGATTGACACTTCTGTTAACGTATTTCAGGGATGAATTTCAGTGACACTGGCATCTTTGCTCCTGGTGTTAATGCTCCAGTTGTTTGATGAGCATCAGTCGCAAGAAATGCACCAGATCATCTCATACTAATAGTCATATTCCTAGGAACAATCACTGTTCTGTTGATAAATCCCTGGCTATAAGCCAGCATAGCAAGATGGCCCCAATCACTGTTTAGCTACATAATAATTCTACTGCCTGTGAATAAAACCCCAGTTTCACTAATGATAAAGCATGTATACTATACATGATCATTTTATCCAGGATAGTTGTTCAAAACATTGTTCGACACATTTTAAAAACGACAAAGACACGTATTACTAGCCTGATAAAATTCCGAGCTCCATTTTTACCAAAGTTTATATTATGTACACCGTCATTTGTACCATCACTACACCAACACCACATGATTCACAACAACATCAAACGATCCAAACGAGCACAATATGAATGATGCAAAGATACTGTAAAGTCAACACTGAGATCCAAAATAATGTAACCTGATGATTTAGCACCATAGAATCTCAGCCACATACTGAGTGCTTATGTGAAAGTTCTTTGAAGTCGTAATTAGCTAATCTATTGTTCTCAGTTTGTAGCGTTTCAAAAAAACCACACAGCGTAGTTTCAAACATTCTTTTATAGTGAGCAATCGAGAAGAAAACTTGGAACCCCGTTGAGATGCCGTGGAGTTTAAAATTCGCACTATAATGTAATCCAAATCTAGCACATTCATGATTTAGACAAAAACAACAGGTAGATAATACACTCACTATTTTCATGTCATTCAACTGAGATCAAATAGCCACATCCTTGTTCTCTGATCTAGAAATTTCCTCGGAAATACAAAGCAGTTCTGGCAGTTCTAAACTCCGCCCCAATGAGGAAACGACATGGGTGAGAAATGTTGACTTTCTTGATAATTGCGTGTGTTGTTATCTTTTCTCCAATAAATCTATACCGTCATCTGACTAAGGCATTAGAATAAGAACAATGCTAGAGCTACCAGATAATCAAAATATTCCAAATGTATTGAAACTAAATGTTGCAGGTACTTAAATACACCCTATATCTCACCCTAAGTTTTCCTTAACTCGAACTCTGATTACACCCTAACCCCCAAATCTAACCCAGTCATAACCCTTCTGAAACCACTTGGGATAATGTGGAACTTCTCCTTCTGAAGTCTAGAATCTACAAGGTCTTTAATTCAATGTCCCGAATGAAATCAAACGACGTAATTTGATTGATCTAAAAGAAAAACCTGGTCGAAATAACCAATGAGTCTTTTTTAAACTACCTGGTTGCAATGGTCAGTGTGGTACAATAATGACTTCAAATAAATATACATTTTACTGGACAGATTTCATGGTACAAAAAGCAAACAGTTTGTCTTACTGGTGGAAAACTGCTACTAAGGGCAAAGATTCCACCCTCCTCCCCCCCCCCCTTTCCCAAAGAAAAACAAAACAAAACAAAACAAAAACAAAACAACAGAAGCTTCATTTCGTTCGCAAGAAGATCTACTGAAATCAACACAGGATAATGTCATTATGACTCCGAGCAATCGATGGGAAAGGAGACTGGATCCTGTTGTTGAATTATACAGTAACGTAGATCTACACTCAAACTGAATTCACCAAACTCATGATCTAAGGCAAAAGTACCTCAAACGCCCTCACTCTGTGTTGATAGTGAGTGTTTGAAGTTACTAATGGCTGTCATTAAGGTTCCCTGTATCGCTCTAGAGGTACATATGTCGGATATTGATTAAAAAAATCTCTCTCTCTCTCTCTCTGCAGACTCTCCTCTCTTTGGCCCTCCCGCTTCTTCATCTCTCTACCCATTTCTTTTTCTCTCTTCTATCTCTTCCCCCCTCTTCCTCTCCCAGTTACTGTCGTTCATTCTCTCTCTCTAGGCCCTTTCTGACTCTCCCCTCTTTTATCCTCCGTATCACGGCTGATTAAACAAGAATCCAACAAGGCCGAGACGCGAAACCCAAGCCATCTAATGACAACTAGTACGTGAGGGGAAATCAAACTAGAGAAATAACATCACAGTTGACAATCTTCCTTAGCAATCAGAACCTAGGTCAAGCTACTGACAACACTTCCTGATCGCAGGAACAGCAATGTTTCATTAATTTCGGTTGTTCAATCCATGGAGGTGTTTGAAAATCTACGGGAATAGATGGATACATGTATTTATTTCACTATTTCATAGTGAACACGACATTAATGTTAAAACAAAATTAATATACTTTGTAACCATAATTAATCATGAGTATATTTTAAGCTTTGTTTTCCTCTGTTTGGTTGTACACATATGGCGGTAATAATAATGAGAGAGGGCCGAAGCGCTTTGAACGCCAAAGTGTTTTACATCCGTACGCAGAAAATATGCCTCTATACAAACAGGACCAACAATATACATACATACTTAATCATAACATGGAATACAGACATGATCAGAAATATGCTCTCATACATAATAATGCATTACAGGTCAAACATATTCTTGCGTTTGTAGGACATGACTGACAGCCATCTCGAGGGAAAAGCTGGAAACCGCTATTCAGACAGCTGCTTGTTGAACAAGTATGTTTTTAACTGTCGTTTCAATGATTCTTGGTTTGAAGAGTTGCGAATGCATGCAGGCAACGAAGTCCAGAATAGAGGCCTTGTATACGTAAATGCCCGATCTCCATATATATATATATATATATATATATGTTCATTCATATGGGAACGAGGAATAGAGAGGTGGTTAAGGCTCTTAGATCTCAAATTAATTTTTTGGTGACAGTGGGTATTCTCAAAGCTCATGAACGATGCGACATTTCTAAGTTTAATCCTTAAAGTGCCAGAATAAATTGTTCAAATGCCATTGATTCACTAATGAAGATTATCCATCTTTAATAAAGTGCAGTTTGGTCCTAATGACTTTATGAGAACAGATATGTTGCTTGTGTATTTGTATCTTGTTTGGAACGGAATCCATATGCAAGACATTATGAATGATTCTTTGACTAGACTGGTCAATAACACTTTTAGACTTAAGCAAATCTGCCTGCTTTAATACATTTGAAATGTGTAATATTCATTTATGAACATTTTATGTTTCTCTTTGTTTCTTGACTCTACCTAGGTATGGCTGTAGTGCAAAAGTATAATCATTTTCTGGATATTGTAGTACATGTAATCTAATTGTTCAGGCAAATTTGCTTCGTTCAAAATATTTGCATCATGAAAAGTTAAACAATAAGCATCTTATTATACTATATAGATAGATATGGCTACAATAATATCATGATAAGGCATAATATAAAATTATTCTAACGATGTCTGTTTTCGATGAACATAACATTCTGTATTTGAAACAAACGACTAGGCTTTCAACATACGTATAATCTGAAACTTCATTTCCTGAGCATTTCACGTCTCTGTCTCTCTCCGTTTGCCTGTGCATTCAGGTATGACTATACTTGAGGGAGCGGCAAACTTGAAAACGACAAATCTGACTGAGAAGATGAAATCCCAATAAATGAATCCTATAATATTATCATTTGTAAAAGACAAGAACCTGCAACTCTGACATCCGTGACACATTCTTTCCACCAGTTTGAGAAATAACTCTACATTTTCTCCATCGTCACAGCAGCCATCTGAGACGATACTTTTATTTTACTCTATTATTTTCTACAGAAAAACATTCTGTCAAGGAAAAACAACACGAAAGAAAAAACGAGAGCGAAAAATGTATGAGCAAGGGAAAAATAAAAGCTTGGTGTATGTCAAAACAAACTAAGATTGAATTTGGGTGTGAGCTTTATAACTTACACGACCTGGTTTTTCGCAGCTGAAAATGCGCATCATGTTGGGTTTTATGACGAGGAGTTAATGTGCACACCGGAGGGAACATGAACACTTCAAAAACGTTAATTACTGGAACACAAATTGGGATGTGGGTGAGTATTGGTAAAGGGTTGAAAGAAAGAGAGACGAGAGGGGGAAATAGAGAGTGAGAGAGGAAAAAAGAATGAATTAGTGAAAGAATAAGTGAGTGAGGAACGGGAGGAAGCAGGTAAGGTGGAAGGGAGTGAGTGAGCGAATGAGTGAATGAGTGAATGAGTGAGTGAATGAATGAACGAGAAAGTCAGTGAGCGATAAGTAAGCAATTCAGCCAGTGAATGAACGAGTGAGAGAGTCAGTGAGTCCATGTGAGAGTGAGAGAATGAGAGATTGAATGAGCGACTGAATGAGTGAATGTGTGAATGAACAAATAAGTGAGTGAGGGAGTAAGTGAGTGAGTGAGTGAGTAAATGAGTAATGTCCATGAGTGAGTAAATGGGGAAGTGAAAAATGAGTTAGTGAG
Organism: Peronia peronii; assembly: GCA_039654565.1. Taxonomy (NCBI): domain Eukaryota; kingdom Metazoa; phylum Mollusca; class Gastropoda; order Systellommatophora; family Onchidiidae; genus Peronia; species Peronia peronii. The sequence continues at coordinate 7,465 of JBCEWB010076807.1, read as the reverse complement.
AGTGAGTGAGTGAGTGAGTAAGTGAAAAAGTGATGAACAAGTAAGCTAACCTGTAAGTTTGATAGAATGAGCCAGTTTGAGTGAGTGAGCAAAGCTGGTGTAAGTGAATGGGTGACTGTCTGGGTGATGAGCGGTGAAGGAATGCGAAGCGGTATGGATGTTATGAAACAGCTCAAGGACAGGAAGGAACACTTGGGGAACAGCGGAAATAGTCTGCAGGTATTGGAATACTGCATTAACCACCGAGGTAAACTCTTCTCCTTCAACACGTTAATTTTAGCTCTCTAAGAAAAGCCTGCGAGACGCTGCTGTTCAGCGTGAAGGACTGAGTCTTAATTTCCTGCCTGTTTATTTTGAAAAAGCAAACAACAAACGGCGGGCGTCTTCGTTGGACAAAAAGGCAAAGCGATGACTACAATTTAATCGTTTTACAGATTTCTCCGCTCCGCCCTTAATCTACTCCCCCCCCCCCACACACACACACATACGTCCACCAAACCGCAGACGCCCCCCCCCCCCCAACCCCACGCAAAAAAAAAAAAAAGAATGTTTGAATTGTTGGTTCTGTAGGCTCTTATCAGTGCGCGAATATCACAACAGAAAGGAAGTTCAAGTACGGCGTGAAAGTTCGGATGAAGAGCCATATCTTTGCTGACCCTTGCCCCAATCTTAGACGACCAAAATGTTCTTTAATGTATGTATCCTTTTCAACAAACAACAAAAGATTTAAAAAAAAAAAAAGAATGTCATAAACAAAACACAATAAGGCTTTCTCTATTATGGTCAAGCATTAACAGCTTTCTCTATTATCTTAGAGCAATAACAGCTTTCTCTGTATGACAAACATTAACAGCTTCTCTATTATGGTCAAGCATTAACAGTTTTTTTTTACATATGGTCAAACATTAACACCTTTCTATATTATGGTCAAGCATTCAGGGAAACTGATTGTGGTAAGACCATGATAGCCGGATCTGTGCAAGAAAGCACTAAATGACGAGAAGTATTACGTTGTTTCATAGAACAAATGAAGCGAATGATGCGAAAAGGAAATATTATGATTATTAAAAACAAGAACGTCCGAAAGGGAAAGAAATCGACCTATAGACCGTTTCCCAAATGCAAAGCTATCAGCGTGTTTGTTCTTTCCCAAATAGTGTCCAAGTAGTCTCCCTGGTCAGTCTGATTCAAAGCTCTGGCCTTGATGGTAACATTCTTAACTTGTTGACGTAACTTCAGGCATGTTTTTATATCGGTAGCATTCGGAGACCAAAAACAAAGGGGTTGGTTCTTATAGTGGAAAAGTGGCCACCTAAAACAAAGCTCGGAATAGAAGTTTCATTTCGTTTACGAAAACCCTACAATGTCATCAGAAGTAGAAACGGAACAAAAAGCAGCCCCTCTCTGAAACGACGTATATGTGAAACCGAGACGAGGACATGCAGAGACCCGCAGCGACACAACAATACATTTCTTCTTTTCTATAAAATTTTCGTTAATTATCCTAGTAATGGTGAATTATTTTGATAAATCATTTTAAACTTTAACATCTGCCGTCCAATATATATATATTTATATATATACAACAATTAATACTAAAGCAGATGTTTGGCACATCTTGTACCGGAGAGAAAAAATAATAATGGGTTTAGCGCATTTGAGGCGATGAAATAACCTACAGAGAGCATGGGGATAAAACGGTTAATATTCCGATCTGGTCTCACTCCTAATAGCCATGCTCATTCTCAATCCGACCTCCATCTCTGTTCCCTTTATTTTCATTTCACTCGATATTAATCTCGACATTAGCATGATAGTTATGTCACTGGTGACGTCAGCTAGGAGTCTGGTCCATTGACACGAACTATGGAGGGATGACGCACATACATTATGCATATATTTCTGGGGCAATCGTACTGACTTATACATAAATGTTCCATGCTGGATTGGGTGTAGGATAAACTAAATAAAAGCCGATGAAGTTGATCACTGGATAGGCTAGTACTTTCACTGAGTTGTCACAGAGTACTTGTGCGAGACAAAGATCTATAGTCAGGCATTCTGTCTGTCAGTTAGCCAACAGGTCAGTCAGCTTCTTGTCAAAAAGTCAATCACTCTGCCATCCAGTCAATCAATCAGTCAGTCATCAGTCTGCCATCCAGTCAATCAATCAGTCAATCAGTCAGTCAATCGGTCAGTTAGTCGGTCAGTTAGCACAATGCTGACGCTTTTTATTTATTTGAGATTTCAGCTAAAGGGAGAGAAGTTAATATATCTATACTGAGAAGGAAAACATGAACATAACAATGAGGTTGTACAATGTTTCCAAGGATTGGATGAATACTGTGATCTCCTCCAAAGTTATTGACTCTTAAATCATTATGGAAACAGCCAAATCGTGAACTTGACCTGACGGGTCTCTCCATATGTCTTGTTACAAACATCTAGTTTTCTAAATAAATACGCCGATAAATGAATAAACAGAGAAATAAACAAGCAAATAAATAATAAATAGATAAATACATAAATAAATAAAACCAACACAGTGCATACAAAATGCTAATTCTGGCCAGATGTATTAAGCTCATGATGCCTCCCTCCCGCCGATATCACTGCCGCTTTAATTTCCCCGAGAAGACCCTCTAAAAAGTAAACGGGAGTTGAAAAGGGCATTTAATGAATGAATAATTTCTTTAAAGCCCTAAAGTGTTATCCTTGAGAACTGTGAAGAGCGATACATACCTAATTCCCCAGTTCCACAACACTCACTGTAAGAAGCTGTAGTTTGGCTAAACATTACTGCCAGCACAACAGACAGAGGGACAGCAAGGGACTAATTGAGTAACAGGAGGGTTAACTAGATGCGACGTGCAAACAATGTGGAAGGAAAATTAACTCTTAGACGCCCTTAGCTATACTAGTTTGACGGGTCCTTTCTGATGTTTTGTAAGTGTATGCCTAATACAGTTGATCGAAAGTACAGGTACCGTGTCTGGAGATAAGACGTCTGTTTCTGTCGATTAAAGAATTTATAGAATCCAGGAATGAGAAAAAGTCGAACATATTTTCAGTTCTTGAATGGTTTTTCCGTTGTTTTGGGGTAGGCAAGCACGATGTCTAGCCTCCTCGGATGAGCTAAAAGGGCATACAATGAATAAATGTACGTTCTCCTGTGTGCTTTTATTCTCCATTTCCAACATGCAAGCCATTACAGTGATTTCTCTTGTATTAACATTGTTTGGGTAGTATTTATGGCCATTCTGAATGTTCTACTATGAAGATACAATATGGGTGTTCATGTCTGTGACAAATACGTGGGTCTCCACAGCTCTTGGAATTAAATTTCTTTCTTTTCCACCTTTGCTGAGCAGCTTTCGTAGACACGAGTGGGTTTGCCCTCGTAGTAGGAAAATGATTCCCCAAGAACAAGATTGGAGGGGAAAAAATCGGTTTTTAATAGAACGAAACATTTTCAATATTATATCAAAGAAATAGTGGAGTCTAATCGTTTCCAGAGTAGGCGAGGAGCAGCTGTATCGACAAGAAGTTCTATCCATGTTTACATCTGTATTTTACTCCGAAGCTACAAAAGTATTAGTACTGATGCGGATGGCCGGCTTGCAAAAAGCTGATACCGTCATTCATCTAAATATAGGACAGACAGTTGAATTAGCCTTCTTCATTCATTCTGTCTCTCATTTATCATGCTTACTCCGTTCCTTTCTCTCTCTCTCTCTTACTCTTTCTTAATTTATTTTCGTTTCTTCCTTTACGTCTTTCTACCGACAGGTACGGAGGAAAAGGGTTAAGATAAGATGTCTCCTTAAAGAATCGCTGGGAACGGAATCAAGTCCACTCCAAAACTAGCAAGTTAGTAGTCCCTCCTCCTACCATCCCCCGGTTCCCCTTGACGCTTCATTCAGCCTTGACCTTAGTGTGCCTCGCCAGGCAAGAGGCATGTCTCGAGTTCAGTCACGTGTTGAAAAGCATGTCGGGAGGCTGGATGTGATAGAAGTCTGTAACTCTGTTTGCACAAATACATCAGGCAATGGAGTGAGGAGAGAGAACACAATGGATGGGTACGAAGGTGGAAGATCGGTTCTCAGCATGACTGACCATAGATGGACTGGTGTAGTTCGTTACGATGGTCGAGTGAAGTGGAATCAAGTAGAGTTCAGTACTGCAAGGTACGCTATGATCCACCACACCATTACAGCAGTCAAGCATGATACATTACAACATGACTGTGTTCACGAAGTTGAAAAATGCATACGACGCCATTTTTTAAAATTTATTTATTATTACTATTATTATTATTATTATTATTATAATTATTATTATTGCTATTTTAGAATTATACTGCTAAAATGACTTCAAATATATTTTGCTCGACAACTTTCATAGACTACATTAAGCAGAATAGGACTCCACAGAATAAAAATCCCTAAAGAAAAATTAAATCAAACAAACGACAACAAAACAACTTTTTTATTTTTTATTTGTGGAAAAGTTCTATTTCTTGGTAAAGATATTGTCACTCTATATTTCAGTTTGAGTTAAAAGGAAAAAAATATTTGGTGGCGTATTTGCAACGTTTTCCATATGCGTTGCTTTCCCAGGACGATATTTCACATGACCATAAAATAAATTTTATGTTTTCTTATCAGATCAAATAGAAAAATTGACAACATAAAACAGAAGGCTGAAGGGGTTTTGAAAATTGTCAAATTGAGCAAATGGCATCTTTAAAATTCTGTTGCTATAAATCTGTGGCGGGAAAGAAAACAACATAAGAACAAAAAAGAAAAAGAAAAAAAAAGAAAAGAAAGACATATTGATTCTATGGCAAACAGGAGTTCAGTTCTGAAGTCTGTGGTTTCTAACGTTTTTGCTCGAGTTTCAACTTTTATCGCCAGGCTTGCACTAGAATTTCAATGGTATCCTAGCATCGGCGATTATCGCTCTACTGAATGGTCTATAATTTGTTCTGTGTTAAAAAAATCTATTATATGTCTGTCTATTATATATCTGCGATGTGTTTGTTTTGTTTAATTTTTGATAATGTTATAGCGAAAGGATTATATTCATGGTCTATAATTTGTTCTGTGTTAAAAAAAATCTGTAAGTTTATTTAAGTCTATCTATCGTATACCTGTGATGTGTTTGTTCTGTTTAATTTTTGGTGATGTTATAGCGAAAGGATTATATTCATTTTCATTGTGATTTTCGCATCAGCGGGTATGGTTGTCGCCGGAAATCACTTTCTGTTGTAGATGCCACAATTTGTGCTGCCATGACCTACAATAGGAGACAGCCATACGTCTATCTGGCATTTATGTGATGAGTTTGTTTTGTTTTAGTTATTTAATTCTTTAGCTCATGATTTCCAACACTTTGTTGCAGTTTTATTTTTATTCTTTTTTAAACAATTTCGTCAACATTAATAACAATCCCTATAAGAACCACAAGATTTCAACACAAAGAGAAGAGAGGGAGAGACTTCTGAAAGACTAAGAAATGCACAGGCACTCACACACCCAAACACACACATACAAATAGAAAGAGAAAGACAGATAGAGGAGAGGGAGAAAGAAAGATGAAGGACGAAGAGAGAAACAAAGACAGAGGAAATAGAGCGCAAGAGAAGGACAAAGAGAAAGCAAGAGAGAGAAAGAGAGAGAGAGAGAGAAAGAGAGTGAACGAGAAAGAAGAGAGCGAGAAAGAGGGAGAGAAATAATAGAGAGCGAGTGAGAGAAAAATAAAGTTAGAAAAAAAAGAAAGAAAGAAAGTGAGAGACTAACGAGCTGGTAATTTTTTTTTTGTCTGTCTGAGAATGGTAATAATATACCAAAGCTTTTATTTTTGAGAAGCAAACTGAAAACATCTACTCAAACATCAAGGAACAAACTCTAAATCATCACCCAGTCCAATTTCTTTTGTCAAGCAAGCAATACACTGCTCGTTTTCTCTCATTTTCTTACGTTATTTTTGTGCAACTGAAAACCAGCTCATAAATCAAGAAAACTCATAATTTTGCAATTGATGACCCAGACTTTATGAGCCTGTCAGCGACGACGACGACGACAACAACAACAACAACAAACAACAACAACAACAAATGAAACTTCAAAATACAAAAAAGAATTTATTTCTTATAAAAGGTCTCATTATTGCAAGACGTTTTGCAGTAAAATAACAACACAGCTAAAATTAACAAATGTTAAAGAGACAGATGATTTATGTGAAACTTATCTGAAAATAAAACGTGAAAACATATACATTTCCTCAAACTAGGAAAAAATAAGTGATTAATTCCAGGACTCACCTAGTGACGTTATATGGACAATTTCACACCAAGCTGCTCATTAACGTGAGACTAAGGAAAGAGGAAAGATTTAAACTAAAATCTGGTACATGATTCAGTCGCGTCTACTCTAGAATTACTTAACACTGTCATAACTACCAGGCTACACCATCTTACATCATAGAAAATAACATAGTTTAATACATTGTAATTATGGTCCGGCATGATATGGTAAGGTGTGGAAAGGTATGTTACGTTATATGTCGCCACACAACGGTAGGGTGAGGTATGGTATGGTGTGATTATGGTGTGTTACGGCACGGTACGGTTCGGTTCGGTACGGTATGGTATGGTATGGTATGATATGGTGTGGTATGGTATGGTATGGTATGGTGTGGTATGGTATGGTATGGTATGGCATAGTATGGTATGGTATGGTATGGTGTGGTATGGTATGGTATGGTATGGTATGACATAGTATGGTATGGTATGGTATGGTGTGGTATGGTATGGTATGGTGTGGTATTGTATGGTATGGTGTGGTATGGTATGGTATGGTATAGTATGGTATGGTATGGTACAGTATGGTATGATATGGCATGGTATAGTATGGTATGGTATAGTATGGTATGGTATGGTATTGTATGGTATGGTATGGTATGGTATGGTATGGTAAGATAGATAGATCAGATGGTATGGTATGGTATGGTATGGTGTCGTGTGGTATGGTATAGTATGGTATGGTATAGTATAGTATAGTATAGTATAGTATGGTATGGTATGGTATGGTATGGTATGGTATGGTATGGTATGGTGTGGTATGGTATGGTATGGTATGGTATGCTATGGTATGGTATGTTGTGGTGTGGTATAGTATGGTATGGTACGGTGTGGTATGGTATGGTATGGTATGGTATGGTATGGTATGGTATGGTATGGTACGGTACGGTACGGTATGGTATGGTATGGTATGGTATAGTATGGTATGGTATGGTATGGTATGGTATGGTGTGGTGTGGTGTGGTATGGTATGGTGTGGTATGGTATGGTATGGTGTGGTATGGTATGGTATGGTATGGTATGGTATGGTATGGTATGGTATAGTATGGTATGGTATGGTATGGTATGGTATGGTATGGTATGGTATGGTATGGTATGGTA
>JBCEWB010076806.1:0-29325 GCA_039654565.1 Peronia peronii | reverse complement strand
AGATAGATAGATAGATAGATAGATAGATAGATAGATAGATAGATAGATAGATAGATAGATAGATAGATATATAGATATTGTATATTGTATATGCATATATATATATTGTATATTGTATTTGTGTGTATATATATATATACAATCAATCAACCCATCTTCACACTGACGTAGAGAAGAACATTTACAAGGGATCTTCTTATCTACTCTCTATTTTGTTTAATATAGGCCACGTGTTTGCATTGAAACTTTGTATACAACTTTGAAACCTGATTTATTAGAATAGTGTTGGAAGATCCCGAACGTAAACCATAACATAGAGATTCTTAAAGTCATTTCACTTTCTGGATGTGAAATCATTATTGTTGTTATTGTTATTATTTTTGTTGTCGTCTGTACTATTTGACAAAACGATTTTTAACCTCCTACACTAACAGTAGTAAGCAACAGGACATCAATATGATGAGGATACAGCACCGCTCTATGGACCTCTTGCATTTCTGGCTGGAAGGCTACTATTCGGTGGACTTTGCTCCAAATAGGAGGCTGATCAAGAAGTTAGCTGATTTTCTTAAGGAGGCGGTAAGTTGGATGGAGAACTTAATGGATATTTCTTTTTCTCTAACCATTCACCTTCATGTGTCAAATTTAACAAAGCCATTATTTATGAACTTTTTTAAAAACTCAGTTTTCGCAGATTATCTGCACCTCCCAAAAGAGAAACTCGTGTAAGGGGAGATCATTTTCACCAGCCCTATTACTTCCCTTTGCCGGACAAAAGGGGTGTTTAGCAAGCAGTGTAAAGAGGAAAAAAATCCCTTTACTGCTTGTTATTCAAAAGACTGATCGCCAAAAAATTTGATAAAATTATAACAATAAGAAGAAAACATTCTCTTTACATCATAATTTTTTTGGAATTTTCATGGTGTATGTTTCAAGCAAAGAGTGCAAAAATTATTTTTTTTTCCTCTTTACACTGTTTGTTCAATCCCTCTTTTGTCTGGTAAAGGGAAGTAATAGGATTGAGCACAACGATCTCCAATTATGTGCAATACGACTTGGCATTTGTTGTTGTTGTTGTTGTTGTTGTTGCTGTTGTTGTTGTTATTTGTTTGTTTGTTTGTTTGTTTGTTTGTTGTTTTTTGTTAATTAATATATTCTATAACAACAGAATCAAAATATTATAGACATTGAAATAATCTATAAACGTTGCTGTTGCTCTTGGGACAATAAAGGTTTGGACCTTGCAGAGATCATAGAGCTCTCAATTACTTTGCAACTGTTTGATTCTTCTGAGACACTGCTAAAGATTTTTGGATGGCCTACAAAACTATAAATGCCGAAATTAGCACGAAGGAATAAACTGTTCTTCAAAATCTAATTACCAACAATGTTCAACAAAATTGATAGCTTTTCCCTCACGTTTTTTTTTTTTTTTTTTTGGGTTGATTTTTTGTTTTTGTTTTTGTTTTTGTTTTGTTTTGTTTACCTGTGCTTCTCAAACAGGAATAGAAGAAGATGAAACATTTACACGTTTTCATCACCTTTGTTTTGATTTGATGTTGACAATCAGAGCCTATTATTATTATTTGTTACAGACTGATGCCAACATGGAAGGAGCAGACAACCTGTTCAGCCTCTACGCTGCCTGCAGGATGGGAGAGAACTCGGAGCTAATGTTGAGCACTGAGGCGGAGGAAGATGACGATGAGGATGGCGCATACTTTCTGCATCTGACCAATCCGAAACGGGTAAGCTGAGGCATAGCACTGGCTAACTTTATAGTGCACGCACATGTAGAATGTAGGTGTGCATTTACCGGCAATGGGGTTTAGTCTTGAGAGAGATTTCTTTCACAGGCATTTGTAATGTTAGAATCCTCTGCACGCATCATTATGAAATAAAAGACTTGATATATATAAATATTATATTCATTTATAATGGATTATTTAATGCCTCATTACAAACAATCATTGTTTTACCTTGTCATTGTCCCGTGTGCGAAGGTTCGAAAATAATTTCAGTGTTTAAATGTGAAGTATGTCAGTTACATAGGTCGATCATGTTTAGTCCTCTCAGTTCTATGGGTATCAGCTCAGCAGTAAATTGATTATTTGCAATGACGAACAGGTCACCACATAACGATCGGATTTCTGTGAAATTCATATAGAAATATAAGTTGCTAAAAGTCATTATTTGCTTTTCTGCCAATCTCTACTTCATTTTATAATTTCTTATTGCTCAAGCTAGCTGATTTTGCTGATCAATTTAATGGCACTACACATCGAAAGCAAAGTATTCGTGTAAGACCAAAAAAAATTTTTAAAAATTGTCACCTTAAAGGGAAGTATGCAGACGTTAACTGCTCTGCCCTCTCTCCATGACAATTCAAATCTTTCTTTTATTTATTTAGACTGCATTCAATTGTATATCAACCAAGTGTGTTTAAAAGGGGAAAAAGGCAAATTTGTTTCTTTCTGTATGTTGTTCCCTGTATCTTTGGGATCCTTGTTCGCACGATTCCGCTGAAACCTATTGTCTTGTTAATATTCATGGGTTATAAACCAAACCACTACTGGTAGAGTAAATTGATGGAGAGATATTACATGTAAGTTTTGATATTAATCTCCTAACTAGGACACAAAATCAGCTTTGCCTTCAGTCACGTTTATTTGTCTAGATTCTGCTCGTCTATACAGCTTTGCAGTGTGTTTATATTTATTTAATATTATCAGAACACTGTGTTTTCAAAGGGGTTGGACTCTTTTCCATATGAATATAGTTACTCATTGGCTGTGTGGATGCATGGACATTGTTTGAGGAATCTTCAATTGTATGAGTGAGCGTATATTGGATGCCTGATGTTGCGTGAAGCAGCTCCAGTAGATGGCCGCTACAAGCTAGCTCACTGGTATAATATACCTGTACGGCAACAACTGTTAGTATTTCTAGTTTGGCCAACATTTAGCACTCCCACTGTTGTGTTACGTCACTGCTAATCCATTGATTCAATCATGTCCATTGCTGCCGCTGTCTTCCACTGTACTCAGTCACCACCACCAGCATATTATATACAATTTTGACAAGGTACATCAGGTTACTGAGTACTCCAGCTCGAAGAACAAAAATAACCGATTTGGAAAATGTTGCCTATCAGTTTCATTGTGCTTTCAATAAAATTACATGTACAACACAAAGCATTGCAAATCTTTTCCTTCAAAAAATGTGTTTTCTTTCTCACATCGGTTGGTTAATACATCTACTGCAAACTAAAATTTTCATTACTCGTATTATTTATACCTTATAGCATTTAATTTTAAGTATACATGTAAATAAATGATGATAACAGACTGGCTCGTATTGTATGATAGATAATGGTAGGATAGATAAAAATTAGATGTATATATAGCCGTAACTCTGTCAGCTTTGAGTGTGAGTTTTCTTCCTGCAAGACAGACATGTACATTACAATGGAAGTACTTCAGGAGGAAAATACAGTTACAAAAATCACTTTGCTAAGATGCTTACATTTTCTTTCTGTTTGTTAGAGCTTACTATTCTGTTCTTATTGTTATAATCAATTCTTTAGCGAATATTATATCCTTTGCCTTTTTATCAGTCTCGAGCAGAGCGGATGATGGAGGTAAAAAAAAACTGTGGGTAATCTAGAGCTTTTTCCTTTGCTTCCTCTACACAAAAAATCGTTCAATCTGCTCTGTTGCTTCAGCGCTTATGCGTACTATCCAATATTTAATCCTCAACAGTATATAGTTATAATTTTATTGTATGTCAATGCATCTAACTCTTCGTTCTGTGCAATCACTGGCTATTCATTTGTAGTCAAATATGAGTAGACTGCACCGTCGATTCCTTCTCTTCACATTGTCACATTATGGTGAAAGTTTACTTTTCTCTTACAGACAAAGATCACCAGGGTAAAGGGTGCTCCTTAGCTTCATTATTTTAACTTATTAGTGTTTGCCAGTATAATTCGTGTTTTCAAGTTTAACGATATATTCTCTCTACTTTTTTACGTTGTTTAAACATTACTGATTTTCTGGTTAAAAAGAAGTTTGGCCTTCAACATTTAAAGCATACCTAAATCTGTTACTTTAATTCAGATTGTGGTTTAATAAATCTCCTTAATGTCTTCTGGATGTATCTTTTCACTCTATCCTAACACATTAATTTTATAGTCTTGAATATTAGTGATTGGCTGAATAATTCTACCATGCTGGCTGTTCTTGTCTACTCCAACTGAAAATCTGGACCAATCTTCCATTAACTGATGTACTTTATATGTGGATTGTTTTGGTGCTTTTTTTTCCCCTATCCTTGTTTGTTTGCATGTTCTTCAGAATTCCAAATAAAACATAATTGTACAAGGAAGAGTTCTGACTTATTCCATGTTGATTTGATGGACACCTAGATTTCAAGAGCAAGATGTCAAAAGTTTAATTATCACTTCTCAATCAGTGTTCCATGCTAACTCCATGGCTGGTATTATTCTTAAAAAAACAAACAAACAAACAAAAACAGTTTTAATAATTCTCCAATAAAGACACTTTTTGACGATAACCCTGTGATTGGATCTTGCATTACACAAAAGCAGATCCTGTGCCCAGTCGCTTAGTCAAGTGAGAAAGGATTGAATTCTCTAGTACATAACACATTGTTGATCTCAAAGCACAAGTGCATAGAAGTAGTATTCCAGCAACCAGCCGTGACTAAGTAACTTCATATAGAAAAGGATGGAATTAACACAGTATGTGATTCTGAAGGAATCTTTTGACAACCAGTATTTATTTTCAATCAGATAGCATCTATTAATATGATAGACATGATTTGGATAAAATACGAAGATGTACTTTCTATACAAGGTCTTCGTTTATTTATTTTCCAAGGAGAATCTCGCTCAGTGGTTTCTGCTTGCTGCACTGCTCCACCAGATACCACAGAAACTTGAAAAGATATCCCCTTTAAATTTTAATTATTTTAGTCGAAATTATATAGATTAAAGAAATGCCAGATTTCGAAGTTAGTCATCATAGCCTTGTTCTTTCAATATGCTTCTTGTCGCTACTGAAGGTCAGGTTTTGTGAAAGGTCCCCTGAAACCAGTTAAACGCTTTTTGTAATATCGTTTTTGTACAGTTACATATTATTATCCTTCGTGTGCTGTGAATATTATTAATTTTTGAGAGACTTAACATCGAATTATGTAGTAGAGATTAAAAACAAAACAGAGAATACAAAATAAATAATGAGTAGGCTACATAAACTAGGAAACGGAGTTTCAATTTATCAATATTTAATTTAGGTTGCTATATATTACAATCGGAAGCCTTACTTGAGATAAATTTAAGTTATTAAGTGTTAAATACTTGTGGCATTGGCATCTAGATTTTGTCGACCTAGGAGCAACACACCGGTGTCATTGTCATACAATTTTAGCAATAAGACCATGGCATTAAGCTGCCCAGAAAAACTTTAAAAGGGGACGATATCTCGCGAAAGACAAGGGAGATAAGCTTGTCTTTCACTGAGTGATAATTAGCGTTGTAAAAGTATCATTGTTTCGTAATCGTACTGCTCATAATGATGGATGTCATGGTTTACTACAACAGCAAAAAATGTGTTTTCAAAAGACAAAAACTTATTAGGATTTCCCTGATTTCTTTTTTTTTATATTCGATGAATAGGTTCAAAGAAAAATTATGTTAATTTGGTCTGTCACTAAGTGTGATCTGAAGACGATCTTCGTCGAGCACAATTTGACTGAGCCTTGGTTATTTAAACAATCGTTTGGCCACTATTCTAAGACAGTGTACATTATTCTAGTACTTGCACTGATATCATCATTTTTAATACGATATATCTTTGAATAAATATCTTCAAAATCACATTTACGTTGTAACGGTGGCTTTCATTTAGTTACTCCAGTCATCTATATGACACATATTACCATACAACGACCAATTTAAAAGTTTTCATCATAGTCTCAAACATAGGTGTGGTCTACTTCAGACAAAGTACCATGACTTTATGGTTTATGCTATGGATTAATAGTAAATCTCGAGCACATGATTTTTTTAAAAAAGTTATTTTACTTTGAGTGAAGTGAGATTTTCAGACATGTCAGCTTAGGTGACAATATTATTAAAATATTTGATTTTCAGTCACAGTGGTGTGAAATATGCTATTCTTTTTCAGTGGGAAAGTTTTCGTTCCCTGCTGAAGAGGTCGAAGTCTGACAAGTCTTCACAAGGCTCCGGGGGTAGCAGCCACGGGAAGCTGAGGGCCGACTCCACCGACTGCGGAATATCTGGCTCCAGCAAACCATCCAGCCAGTTTTCTGTGGCTGAATGTCCCACTCATACTCTGGCAGAACAAATAACTCTTCTAGAACAGGTATGATCTTGAACATTCTCCGTCCGTCAAGTCTGTTTCATTCTTGTATATATGGGTTTCTCGAAAGAGCATTCATAGCGTTGGTGTAATATAGAAGTTTATGAACACAGCGCTTTACTAACCAACGATTTTGAATTGTCTGAAAGTCTTTGCATTCGTGAAAAGATCATAAAAAATAGTTAGCCTCCCGCCCTCATTTTAAGGGTGAACTCTCAGTCTGTTATAGTTGATGTTTTAATATTATAGTTTAGGGGGCACAAATCTACTTATAGTTATTTGAAATGCAATAATATTGCAGAAATGAGTAATTCTGTTCTCTTTTGTTTGTTTGTTTATTTGTTTGTTTGTTTGTTTGTTTATTTGTTTGTTTGTGTTTGCTATTGAAAGAGAAGTTTATAGAAAATGGTTTTTTTTTCCTCCGTTTCCAGGAATTCTTCCGTAAATGCCATCCCGTCCATTTCCTCAACTCTCAGGCCCAGGGTGTGGGCGTAGCTCTCTCCATGCCTGGTCTCAGAACACCTTCAATGTCTAGGTTAGAACTGGCCTGTTCCTGTTTACTTTTTAATATATGTGTTTTCCTTATGTTAGAATGACTTTGAAATTTTATCTCTTTTATTATAGAAAAGTAGCATAACTTGAAATTTTGTCACTTCTATCAAAGAAAAAAAGATAACTTGAAATTTCTTTCTGATATAATGGCATAGTAGCAGAACATGAAGTACTGTCACTTCTATCATAAGGAGCATAGATAACTGGAAATTTTGTTCCTACTATTACATAAAAATAGATTATTTGAAATTTTGTCACTTCTATTATGGAAAAGTAGATAAATTGAAATTTTATCACTTCTAAATTTATAAACAAACAAGTCTGAGTAAAGTGTTCAAATGAAATTATAACCTCCGGTAAGATAAATAGAGTTATGTAAGAAAATGCAAATATATTGCACGCCCATCAGACAATTTTTAAGATTTAAAAGTACCGAAATTTACCAACAAAAATCAAGGTCACAAAAAAAAAAAGAACTCGAAGGATAGAACAGATTATCACATAGTAGGGTGCAGCACTTTGATAAGATAAGTAGTCCTCTATCACAAAAGATCATTTTTTTTTGGAGTGAAAAGAATCTAAAAACAAAAAAAAGTACGTCCCATATGGCATTTTTAAATTATCTAAACACCAATTCTGAATCCATTATTTCGTTGTGTCTCAGAACTGAAATCCTTTAGTTGGTCCTAAGATCATATTTCAACAATGCTTTTTGGGCACCTGACTGACCTTACACTGTTATGATAAACATGTTCTTACCCTCTGTCTTTGTTTATTTGTTGATTAATTAATTGATTGATTGATCGATTAATTTTTGTGTATTTATTTAATCATTTATGTATCTATTTTTTTAATCTATTTGTTTATTTATTCAGTTATTGCTTTAGCTATGTATTTCGCTATTTGTTTCTTTTTTAAAGTATTTATGGGCCTGTCTATTTTTTTTTTTCATCCACAGAAAATCCGAGGTTCCTCAAAGCGGGAGGAAAGGGCTGTTTGTGGGAGATCCAGTGATAGAATCCTACGTGGTGCAAATGATTTCTCATGCCCAGGAGTTGGCGCACTGGGTCTCTGCAGAAATTCTCAGCTGTGGCTCCAATAAGGTAAGTCTGCATGCAAAGAGAAGGTGGAGTCCAAACAGTAAGAATTAGATATTACATCATATGGTCTCGGTCTTTGAGAAGAATCCGTGTAACGCACTCATAGAATATGAATGTTTGTGCAGCTATGGTCTCCTTTTCAGTTTTTCAGTGTGGGTTTGTAATAAACAGTTTAGGTGTATAATATCTTGATGGGCCAAGCTGTTGTTAACAATATAATGAAAAGACATACTTTCTATTGATCTCTTAAAATGCTTCAAAAGTATGTCATGAATTCTAATTAAGACCTTTGCCTGTACTAAATTCAATAGTTGATTACACAGTGACAGTCAATCTTTAAATATAATGGACTATGTGGTAAAGAACAATACAGTGGAAAACTTACTTTTGAGAAAAATTTACATTTAGCCTTTGCATAGATCATTCCTTAGTTTCTTTTCTCCATAGACACAAGTCGGTATCATCACCAAGTTCTTGAGTGTGGCCCATATGTGCCTGGACGTTCGCAACTTTGCCAGTGGCCTGGCTATCCTGGATGGCCTGGAAAACTTGGTGGTGCGACAGTTGGCCGCATGGAAAAACATTCCAGCTAAATGTTTGACCTTCATGGACGAACTGACGGATGCCAAAGTAAGTTTTTCAGCCGGGGATTGCGGACAGAAATGCGGCAAGAGTAGGCTAGATAATTTTACATCACATTTTTTAATCAGTTATTCAATTAATTTATCCTTAACCCTTCTGTTTTGAGACGAGTCACAACAGCTATGAATGGTAAAACCATATCCCCCAAAAAATAAATTAAATAAAAAAAAAAAATTAAAAAAAATAAAAATAAAATAAAATAAATAAATAAATAAAAAAAAAAAATATATATATATATATATAAATATATATGTGTATATGTATATGTGTGTGTGTTAATTACATTACTCTTTATAGGCTTTTGACATTTCTGTGTGTGAGTGAAGGGAGACAAAGGAAAGCAGGTTGTAGAGAATCATAACAATTAACCCAAACGTTAGGACAGGGGTGCCCAACCAGTCGATGGCGATCTACCAGTCGATCTTCAAGTGCATGAGAGCCGATTGCAGGATGATTGCAGGACATACCCGCGAGATATCTCCTTGACCTTGTTGATATCATAACAATATGCCCCACGTGTGTGCGGCGGTGCGCATAGTCGTAAAACGTCATCACTACTTGAGTGAGGAGTAGCGTTATTGGTGACGGCTTTCTACTAGCACAGTCGTTCTCGTTTTTCTCGTTTTGGATAAAAATATAGACCCAAAAATGAGTGCTGGGACAGATCCAGAGCGACAGAAAACCTATCACTTCCACAAGGAATGGGAAGAGGATTATTTCTTTGTTATGTCCAATTCCAAATGTGTGTGAATCATCTGCCATGCCAGCATCTCGCTTCCTAGAAGGGTAACCTCGAAAGACATTTCAAAACTATGCATAAAAGGTACGAGAATTATTTTCCTGCCTAAAATGAATTAAGAAAAAGAAAGTCAAAGGAATTGAAATCGCAGCTAGCTACATAGCAGTCTATTTTAACCTGGCCAACTGCGAGAGGCAAGGCAGCTAAGACAGTATCATATCGAGTTTGCCATGTTCTTGCCAAGCATAAGAAATCATTTCAAGATGGAGAAATCGTCAAGGAGGCGTTTATGGTGCTGCCGATTCACTGTTTGTGGATTTTAAAAACAAAGATGAAATCAAAGACATTCAGTTGTCGAGTAATACGGTGACAAGGCGATGTGAGGGAATGGAGGAGAACCTCGCAGCTCACTGGCAGAGAGATATTGCCATGTGTGAGTGTTTTTCACTTCAGTTTGATGAGTCAATAGACTCCGTGAATGTGGCGCAACTGTGCCTTTTCATAAGGATGGTGTTTGAGGGCATGACTGCAAAAGAGGAGCTACTTTGCATGTTGCCTCTTAAAGGACATGCACGGGATGAAGACATATTTCAAGCATTCATGGAGTTCGCTCACAAGACCCAGCTGCCACTCGTTAAGCTTGTCTCCATTACAACTGATGGGGCACTCGCTATGGTGGGCAGTAGTAATGGGTTTATTGCTCTCTGCAAACTCTTTTCCGGACTTTATTCATTATCATTGCATCATCCACCAACAGGCTTTATGTGGGAAAGTATTAAATATGAAATAAGTGATGGATATTGCCATGAAGATCATTTGCTCAGTTCGAGCAAGGAGCCTACAGAGGAGACTTTTCCGTGCTCACATGGAAGAGGCTGAGGCAGAGCACACAGACCTGCTGCTCCATACAGATGTGAGGTGGTTGAGCAGAGATAGATTTTTGGAAAGATTCCGGGAGCTGTTGCCTGAAATAAAAGAGTTTCTCAAACAATCTAAAGATGCGGAATATGCACAGCTTGAGGATGAATAGTGGCTCCTGGATTTGGCTTTCCTTACTGATCTTACTGCACTGCTGAATGAACTAATTTAGAGCTGCAGGGGAAAGACAAAAATGTAATTAACATGATCAGCTCTGTGAACACATTTAAACGCAAGCTACAGCTGCTCTCAACGAAGCTGCAACGCCAGGATCTCCGGTACTTTCAGCACATGAACTCAGAAGTTGCATGTCAGGGGAAAACCACTGCACAGCTCAATCGTGCACGTTACATTCAGCAGGTGCAAAGCATATCATAAGAGTTTGACAAGCGTTTCACTGACTGCATCAGTTGAGCCTGTTGCCACATACATGTGTTTTCCATTTGCCACAGACATAGATGTGGAGGACATTGCCTCCAAAATGGGAGCACTCTTTCAGCTGGACACAACTGCAGTGGAAAATGAAATACTCTCCTTTCAAAATGACATACAGATGAAATCCAGGGTAACCACTGAGAGGGGGAGTTCTGGCAGCTGTTGTTAGAAGAGAAGTATCCCAATATAAGAAGAAGTGCTTTTTATATATCAGCCTGCTATGGATCAACCTACCTGTGTGAATCTGCATTTTCTCACATGAAGATCATAAAATCCAAAGACAGATCCACCATGACAGATGACCACCTATTGGCCTACCTGAGACTTGCAACTACCTGCTACTGTCCTGACTATGAGAAACTAGCTGCATCCACCTAGTGCCAGGTGTCTCACGAAGGTAGAAAATGAATGTATTTTCATGGAAAATATGTTGTTAAAATATTTTTGGTTCACTGCATTATCTCTCTCTGAGTTCGATCCTTAATCGTTGATGCGTTTCAGGGTTACGCCAGACTGGTAGATGATCTCCAAAGGCTGGCTTAATGTAAATGTAGATCCCATGTCAATAAAGGTTGGGCACCCCTCCGTTAGGACATCTCTCTCTCATTCTCTCTCCCTCGTTCTCTCTCTCTCTCTCCCTCTCTCTCTCTTTCTCTCTCTTGATAGGCTATGTCGTCCATGTCCAGCAAATCTAGTTCGTATCTGTTGGCTCTGTGTTCCATGATCAGGAATTCGACAACTGAACACATAATGCCACTTACTTCTTGACTCTGTCTATAGATGAAGCTGAAGAGCGAACCCTTGTGGTTGATGTCGGAGAAGGACTGCCATATCTACCCTACCATACCATGTGCTTTGTTTGCTGCGCTTCACCTACAGCAGGTAGAGATCGGCAGCTTCACCCTCGCCAACGGCATGTTCAAATGGGATAAGATGAGGTAACTACACCGTATACGGTATTGTCCACTCTGGCGGTCAGAATATCGCTGTGCTATTTAATTTGCCATAGCACAATGATTTTGATTTGCTCACATATGTTATACTTTCTCTCGGTCTCACAAAATGATATGAGGCACCAAGAAACTTCTTCTACTGAGACTCGGATTGTGCCAATTTCTTTCTCTCTGTCTTTCTTTCTCTTTCTCTATCTCTCCCTCTTTGTCTATCTCTCTTTGCCTCTCTGTCTGTCTGTCTGTCTTTCTGTCCCTCTCTCTCAGCAAATGTTAGAAATACTGCAGGCATCAATTTATTGAATGGTGAGTTCTAAGAGTACTTCTCTCTCTCTCTCTCTCCTCTCTTTCTCTTTTATCGCTCTTTCCATCTCTCTCTCTCTCTCCCTTTCTCACTCTGTCCAGATCCTACAATAGCTACATAAATTGTTTGAAACAGAATAGGCATTTCAAAAATGTATGCCCAATACAAAAAATGCCTCCCCTCCCTTTTTCCCCTACCCCCCCCCCCCCTTTCCGGCGCCTCTCCCTCTTAGCTTCACTTTATTTCTTATTTTTTCATCATCAGGTCCATTAGCGAAATAGTGGACCAGCTGCGCATATTCCGTGACCATGAATACGGCTTCCAGCCTGACCTGGAGATGCAGCGGACACTACAGCGGCGCCTGAGCGAATACACTGACCAGGACCTGCACGCTGTGGCCTCCACCCAGGACAACAACTTTCGCCGTCATTCCTCATCCTCATCTTTGTCTGGCACGCTGAAGAAAGTGAAGGATAAATTACAGCCGAAGAAGAAATAAAGAAAAAAGATTTTTTTTTCTTCTGTTCATTGCGTTAATGGGCTACTTACTTTAAGCTTGAGAGGCATTTAAGGATGAATTACCATCAAAGAACAAATAAAGCGAAGATATTTTCCTCTCTGTATTAGTAATTACGTCAATGAGGTGCTTGGCATCATCTGCGCTTACTCTCTTAAAATGATTGATTCAAAAGACCTTAAATTCCTCACTTTCAAAATTATTATAATAGTAGATTAACTTTTCCATTGAGGGAGAATGACCCATTGTTAAGTTGCAGGTGGGGAGAAACTTTGTTGAAACGTGAGGTAATTTTTACTGTACTAAATAAAGCAACTTACCCGTTCAGTGTACCTGCTTCAATTTTACGTAACATATTATACATGTAACATTTAGTCAGACTCATATCTGTAATACTAGTTATGTCATATATATAGGCCCTCGTTCATATAGCAAAAAAACAAAAACAAAAAATGTCCGTGTACTGCATTTAGCGAATATGGGTTGTTTGTAGCTGTTCTTGTTCTGCTTCTATTTTGTAATTTTTTGTTTTGTTCTGTTTTTTATAGTTGTAATTACTATTTTAGTAACCAAGCATTATAGTTGTTCGTACTTCTGTTTGAATTTATATTTAACAAACTGAATGGGACAAGTAAACTGTGATAATAATACTTGCAATTACAAATAGTCAGTCAACCAAAAAAGTCTGTTTATACATCATTATCCTTACTAACATCTTTACTACAATTATGAAAGACTGTGATACATTAAACGAGGTCAGTTCAACAATGTGGTCGGTGACAGAGACATACTTTATCCCGTCCTTGACTATTGTAGTGTCATTGTGAGAGCAGCGAGTCCTGTTTCTACACTGTCTTTAAATAACAGTTATACAGAAAGGTAAACAAATGGCTACTAATAAGAAATGGATTGCCCTTAAGTGCTTGGAATTCGCTATCTTATTATGATACGTGAAAGTCAAGTGTTTACTGTCACTTTTTGTGGTGAAACATAATTATTTAAACTTAAAACTAGAAGAAATGTATACTATAATGGACCAATTTGTTTTGAATGAATTACAGACTTTACTAGCCAATACGCTGTCACTAGCTTTTTTATTCATGCATTGTGCTTTCACTTTATTTCAACTCCTGCAGTTTTTGTCGTTTCTTTTAATCTGTATGAGAGATAGTGCCTCATGAAAAAAGATATTGCAAAATAACAACGTGGTGAAGCTACTGATCCATTTGAAGTGTTTGTTGTTTGTTCGTATGTCTTCGTTCCTCTCGATATTCACCTTATTTCTCAAGGCAACAACAGTAATGTATGCCAATATTTGACATGTGATACTTCTGTAAGATGGTTCATGTTCACCACATAGTACTCTCATTACACTGAATAGACTGCTGTATGCGTCGTGTTTGTCATATTATAACCGTTTGCCCTCTGTTTAATACTGCGATATCAAGACAGCATCTGTGATATCGTGTAATCCTTTAGCAAAGTGATATGAATGTAGACGTAAAAACTTAAAACGGTTGACATATTCTACATGTCTATGCAAAGAGAATTTCCAGTGTTTAATTATTTATTTATTTATTTATTCATTTATTTAATTTTTATGTGTTTTTATAATGTCTGAAATTGTTTTATGAGAACTGTACTCATTCATTGGTCAGGTTTCATTAAAAGAAGAGACTGGTTGAACATTTTGTAATCGTTGATTTTGTCTCATAAAATGCATAATTTTGTGTTGTATGAGGAGTGCCCAATTCTGAGAACATTAACACGACTAAGAGACTGTGTGTGCGCAAAAAAAAAAAAATTGATCATTCAGATCAGCAATACATATAAATTGTTAAATTCCATGATTTTTTTGTTCCTCGAGATTGGTGAAATATTATAATATATTATCATCTGACTCATGACAATAATAATATAATATTCTAATTTATATAACTGGGACTCTCTCTCTCTCTTCCTCTCTCTATCTCTCTTTCTCTCTCTCTCTCTTTCTCTCTTATATATATTTATTTTGTTTATGTTGTTTTTAGTAGAATTTATGCCGAATGAATTTTATTGGGTAATGTTATTACTGTGTTAATATGCTCTTTTCAGAGTGAATTTGGTTACTATTATAATGGAATGCTCACATGTATATACATAGGTGCACGCTTACTTATATATAGGAGTGCATTTCTCATGGTTACATAAGCCTATTATATGACAAAAAATGACTTAATTATTATAATAGTGGCCAATCAGGAGTATAAATAATGAAATGCCTTTTGTTTTCCAAAGCTAAGAATTTGATTTAATACATGGAAAACAAAGGGGAAAAAAACAGTCTTCATGAAATATTCGTGAATCTTTAAAATTCATGAAAACTGTGGTCAATATTAGTATAATCTAAATTTCCATATACACATGTATGTATGTTTAATATTTTGGCATGCAGTATTTTACTTTTCTTTATGAAATTTAAGCTAATTTCTTCTGGTAGCCTACTACATCTGTTAAAGACATACATGTTTACCTTGAGTACTTCTTTTTAAATAATATCTTCTCTGTTTCGCAAGTTCTCCTAATAATAAATAGTTGTGTATTCTGTTTATTATGCACTAAACAAACGCTTCTCTTTGGGATGCCGGAAAACGATGTAACCAATATCTTCTCCTCCATCTCTGGAAACATTAACAAAGCATTAACAACGTTTGTATAGAGTATTTGAGCTTTTACTGGCCAAAAATATGTTCAAGCTTTAATGAATGAATGATTTCATTAATAAATAAATATCCATGTTTTCTCATTCCAGATCATTGTATTCCATATCTTACAGAAGTTTGGTGTAAAACATAATCATACTACGTCTACTGGGACAACAAAGAAATAAATAACTACTCTCTTACCACGGCTGTCTATTCTTTATTATGTGTTATGTCTTTATCGAACAACAGATGCTAAAGTCTGTAGGTTGTCTGACTCTTTTGTTGCGTGTTTTGTCTACTTCGAATCAATCGGTTATAAGCTTAAGAAATCCGAATTTACGTTGTCCTTCCTGTCCTCCTACCCCTTCTCCCCCTTCTCGTTCAATCTCAATAAGTTTTCAATGCATTTTGATTTTTTAATTTTTTTATTATTATTTTTATACTGAACTCAAGTCGATGTTCTATTTAGTGTTCTATTTGGCGTGTAGTAAATCGTTTCCATACATCAGTAGGGCAACTTTTTTCGGTAAGTTTTACATCATAATTTCTTGGATTTTGGCTTATAATACACACCCAAATTAATATTTAAGACTTCAAAATTACCTTACTGGGTAGATTAACATCATAGCTAACAGGTGTACATTTTCGGTGGACCTGTCTGCCATATTTTTGAGATTTTAAGATCATAAGGTCATATAATGTATCTGAGGATAAAAAAAAATTAAACCAATGGCTATCAACCAGATGTGTTAAATCTCTGTACAGATTTGATATCCTAATATTTTACTCAATTATTGTAATTAAACATTCGTACTTTCAAGAACAATACTTGGACTGAATCATTTACATGGATAGGATATGTATAGGCTTGAAGCATCTCAAGAATAAACATAGAATAAAATTTGTACAGAGATGCAATTTTTCGCATCCGCATCTCCCCCATGAAACAAAACGAAATAACTTGCCCTTCATGTCATTACAGCCTCTCAGCCATCCCTTCCCACAATCTTAGGCTTGCTTCTTGTGGCTGTAAACGTAGAAAACTGAAGATACGTATGATTTGCTTTTTCAGTTTATCCATTTAAAGCATTATTTCCCTTGAAGTTGAATGATTTTAGTTTGTTTTTCAGAATAATGCATCTGATGAAGTCAACTTTTAATGGCTCAAATTACATTCGATAGAAATGTTTTAACCTTATAATGGTACCAGATTCGTCGTCGTATCTTTTTACAATCCCTGGTTATTCGCAATTTTAGTTGCGAATGACTTACATTTTCGGTCAACTCATTTAAAGCACTATTTTCCTTGAAGTGAGTTATTTTAGTTTGTTTTTTCAGAATAGGTAGACTATATTTGATGAAATCAGGCCCTGATGGCTCCACTTGCATTTGATAGGGAACGACAATTTAAGCTTTAATATTTTACCAAATTGGTCTTTGTATCTCTTCACAAAACCAAATTGTTTGCAATTAATCTTGTTTAGCAGATTTACAGCTATGGGATCCACACTGCCTACGTTCATATACATATAATTATTAGATGCAAAGTGGTCGTGAAAAGGGGAAGAGCGCTAGAGAAGGGGCAGGGGTAAAAGCCCCTTATGTTTTCATTCTCTCACCACGCCGGAAAATAAAACAAACTAAAAATTCAGCCTCGAATGCGTTTGAATGTGGAATGTTAATTTGTGTCAACGTCTGCTTATCTCACATTTAACGAGGTTGGGCTTGATGTGCTACTATTTTTTTCTTTGTTTGTATTTCCTTGAGTTTACATTATGTTGTAATAATATTTTAAACTGGAACACAAATCGAAATATTAGACATTTGTTCTCCACGACGATTCCACAGATCGGTTGTAAAAGGAGTGGGGCAAGAGAAGGCAGACAGAAGGAGAGAGAAGGAGAGAAGCTGTATAGTGGAGCATGAAATGAGAATGGATTCTGCAAAATGAGAACTCTGATTCAACCCCTAGACTTTGCACTGCCAGCACCTTTAAGTTAGGCTACATTTTTACCGGGAAAGTAAAACCTTTAAAGGAAGAAACTAATACATGTATTGGCAAATAGGATAATCAAGAACAGAGATCTGCAGTGAGTTCACCAATGTGTAGATCCATCATTTATTTGTTTATTATTTATCTATTTATTTGTTTATTATTTTTTATTTATTAATCCACAGAGCATACTTGACCTTCTACCACCCAGAGTCACATATCTGATACATTGTTAAGGACGGCTGTGAAGACAAAAAGCTAAGAACACATTACAGTATTGTTTTTTTTATAGGTGTTTTAGAGCACAATTCCCAAGGTAAATCAGCATTCAGACAGCATGCCAGGTTTCATAGCAAACGTATCGAATTCATACTTGGTCTTAAAGCAGCTTTTAATCTGTTTAAAAATGCTGGTCCGGATCTTATAGGGTTAAAGGTAACCGACACAAATCTACGACTCGAGGACCTTGTTGTCACCGTCCCAGCTTGCTGGCTTGACTTGACTTGTGTTTATTTCGTCTTTCAACCTCCTTCCTGGTGGTTATCTCGACGGGTCTTTGTCTGAAAAAAAAAACACAAAACCCTATGCTACCAACAGAAAAAAAAGCCGAACCTGGCCAGGGGGTCACAGCTAGTGATGGCCGGAGATGTTCTTCACCGCTCAGCTTTGCTGATGTTCCGCCCTGGCTCAGGGGCTTATTTCCCTAACTGTATGTTTCCCGGTGTCTCCAGCTGGTGTCAGTGTTGTTTTGCTATCTCTCGTCCGGACCCGTGCCAAGAGAAAGCCTCCCAGAAGTCAGGAACGTCCCAGCCTCCACAGCCCGCCTCTGCAGATCCACCCCCACACCGGTCTCCTCACCGTCACGTTTCCCAAGTATGAAGTACACCACCAGCAGGCAAATGCTGCAACCCTCACCGGTCGACCTCCACCAGCCCTTCTATCTACTTTCCTATTTTATTTATGTTGAAAACTTGTGTTTATTGCTGTTTATTTGTTTCTTCATTCTATTTCAATATGGCCCCTATCTCTATTTCTATTTGCCATATTGCTTGATTTTCTGTCGATCCACGTTTTTATTCCCTTTGCTAGTCTTATTCTATTGTTCGTGGATCGAGTTGAAGGTATCTATGAGTCTCCAGGGGTCTCTGGACGGACGATCGCATACGAAACCAACTAATCACTGCACTCTTCCGGACAGAGACTCTAGACCCCGCCGACATGGATATCCGCAAGGGGACGGATTGCGGCGTCTCGTTACGGTAGATTCGGAAATACTGGCTCACCGACGAGTCCGACCTATTCTCATTGTCTGTCCACAGGCTTCTCCACTCATCCTTCATCTCTGCATGCTAGTATATCTATAATAAAAACTGTCCTTTTCTGCAGGGTCTTCCAGAAGTGTAGGGCATTGTGTTGAACAGTCGGGAGAGTGGGGAAAAAGATCCCCCAAAATGTAGTCAAATTTAAACCTTTGCTCACTCACTTTAACAGTGCATGTAGTCTTGTTGGGTAGCAAGATATCCCATATAGTTGCGTTTCTTTTTTTTTTCTTTTTCTTTTTTTTTTTTCGGCAAGCACGCTTATTTGTTTAATAGTTTCTATGCTGGATATGTGTGAAACATTCTTGGCACAGCCTCCTTTCTTAGTCTTTGTATCTTCAGTCTTTAGTAAAAATCTGTATCTATAAAGTAAATGCTGCACAGTTTGTAAGTCTGTTTAGACTTTAGATTGCAAAGAATCAACATGTTTTGCCGAATACCACACACAGATACACACACACACAACACACACACACACGCGCGCGTGCGCGCAACGTACCATCTCCTAATGGCTCTCGCTCTAGTGTGAAAAATTCCTTTTCTCATCCGTCTTGAACTGTCCATGCCCATCTCTCGATGGTACTGAGTGAATTGACAGCCACAAAAGAGAGTATTTTTGTTTTTGGTGTGTTTCTTTTTCTAATTCGTAACAAACAAACAAACAAAAACAAAATTAAAAAGGTGACGAGGATAGACAGAAAAAAAAATTGCCTGAAGAGCTAAAGCAGATGTATATACTTTAGGATATGTTACAATGGAACTTAGATTAGAGACCCTACCACAGACTAAAAATGAAATGAAAGCAACTACACTAAAAACTTCAAACAACGATATGCGCCATTCTGACGGCCTAAAGTTCTTGGCCATCTCCTTCCATTTCTATAGTGTCCAAGGTTATATGAGTGTTATATGAGTGTGTATGCAAGCATTCGCATCTAATCAAAAGAAAATGGGATCTTGTTGATTAATTTTGAACTGTATCTAGGTCCATCTTGTGTTCTTCCTTTGCGTGGATTTTTATAGGAGCACCGGATTTGTTTTCTACTCATACATGTACAACTTACATAAGTTGACTTTCTTGTTTTGTTTTTCTTAAGCCTTTCAATCCTAAGAAAGTAGGATTATCTCGGCTTTTTTAAGAGGTTGCCTGTTTTTGCTGAGAATTTTTATGGGTAGAAATTTGGAATTTGGAAATTTTGCCCGGACAGTGGCACGCAGCCTGCTCTTTCATCAATTTTGAACTGCCAAGAGTTCTTTAATGTGTGTAACGTACACACGGCACCTCCGAAATATACTCACCCTTATCTGAGAAGACTAGACAGTCAGGCTTCCCTACCCAGAGGAAGCCAGGGAACCATTAAGTCAGTGAAAAAAATGCAGGTTTTTCGATCTTCGTGTTCTTCCATCCCCTGATGGGAGGACCCGCGAGTCGAGCCCGGCGGCGGCCAGAGCCCGCAACCTCACCAAAGTGAGTTGTTTTCACCCTGAGGCAGACACAGAACTACAGAGCCACTGTGCCCCCCCCCCCCCCCCCATTTATTGTGATCAGCAATA
The DNA here is from genome assembly GCA_039654565.1 of Peronia peronii. Taxonomy (NCBI): domain Eukaryota; kingdom Metazoa; phylum Mollusca; class Gastropoda; order Systellommatophora; family Onchidiidae; genus Peronia; species Peronia peronii. Next base: position 9,211 of record JBCEWB010076806.1, on the reverse strand, counting down.
CAATCTCTTACTGACCATTCTAAGTCATCTTTCCTTCACTTCACAAAAATCCAATTAATGACATAATTCTATATTTATGGTCGAAAATAAGGGTGGAAACATGCCTAATCTTACTCTGATTTCTGCCAAGTTATTCTGCCAATGTAATACTACTTCTGGAAATAACTGTTTATTCCTGTCATGTACACTCTCTTAATAATTAGAATGAGCCATTTTTACCATCTGCCAAATTACTTCCCTTTGCTAGATATATCACGTATAAACAGGCACTGTAAGGAAGGAAAAATCACTTCTGTACCTTTTATTCAGAGCATGTGCAACAAACAAGAATCAAAAAATTATCCTGATGACAAAAAAAACATATTCATCAAATCATGATTTTTTTCAGAATTTGCCACAAAGCAATGGACAAAAAGAGCAATTATGATTTTTTCTTCTTTTTTTTTTTTCCTTTTGCCACTCGATCCCTTATGGTTTGCCTCACTTAACTTTACCATATCGTGATAGCAGGCTATTATTACATTTGACATTGGATTCGTTGGTATATTTGTATTTTTGTACACAGTCAGCTCCTTTTCAAACTGTCAATGGCAGTGGTTTCTATAATTAGCTTCTTGAGCTCCTACAATCCAGTCCCCAGCGCCCATCATTTTTAGGGGGTGATGACCAGCCCAAACTATGCATGGGGGCCCGTCTTTATAATGCTTGTTTTATATCTCATATGCATAGGAAAGGGAAGTAATTGGCTAAATGAAAAAATGGTTAACTGGGAAAAAAACTCATTTTGCTTTTAAGAAGATTTCTGCAAAAACATACCATCCTGCTTCCCAGCTGAACTGTGCAACCAAAGATTAATTGATACACTTAGTGATTGGTCAATTCTAATCTCAGCTTCATCATGGCCTTGATCATGTAATGATCACTGTCACCATGACAACAGGGATTGTTTTGGTCAGTCCTATTACTTCTCTGTGCCAGACATATACGATATTGAACAAGTGCACAAACGAGGGAAAATATCATTTTTGCTCTTTTCACTTTGCTTAAAAAGTACATCATGAAAAATTCATGCTATAAGGCTAATTCTTTTTTCTTATGGCTATACTTTTTTCACAACTTTTTGAGATCAGTATTTTAAATGACAACAAATGATTTTTTAAATCTTACACTATTTGTTCAATATCTGTGTTTGGCAATGGGAAGGAATAAGCTGGTCACAAAAACAATCCCTATTGTCAGTCATCTAAAATGCACTTGTAGATCATTTTATTCAATTTAAGTTTCACTCTTCTTTAAATATACATAAAAAAAAAAAAATTATTCACAAAGCTTACTGCAGATATTATTATTAAGCCCAAGCACTGCTCTGTATCACTGTGTGCTCACAATCTTTTGTCACAGACCTATTATCTTGATCATCATAATTATATGTGGAATCCTAGCTGGCAAACTTTTTTTGGTCTCAATAATAATGTCATTATTTGTATGTAATGGGTACCAGACACTAGGGTTCATTTACTAAGCCTTTACTTTGCCCATTACACCATTGTGCAATTCCTGTCTGTCTTGTTTCCAATTCTTATTGTGAACGTACTTGCCCCTCCTCGCTTTCTCAGGCAGACTTGGGACTGACCATGGTGGAGTTAATAAAGCAAAGTAAACTTCAACAAGCTTATCAAAGTCATGTTGCACAGAATGAAAATATTCACATTAAAAATCGCAAACATACAAACAAAATAAATTACATTAAAACTTGCAGTATTCAAAGCCAGCTGGGTAATAAACTATTGTTTAACAGTTTTGAATTTTATAAGGATAATTATAATATTGTTTGTCTGATTTTGAAAGTGAGATAATGCTAAGAGGCCTTAATATTAATGCAATCCTGGCCTCATGAGGACAGGTTTTTGCTTCAATGAAAGGTGAAAACTTGGTAATTCCAACCAAAAATGGTGAAAAGTCACAATCACCCTGGCCCTGAACAAAGATATTTAGATTTTCTTTTTCCTTGAGGATCATATGAGCATTTTTGCAGACTGATTTAACATTTACTGCTTCTTCTCTAGCTAGCTAACCCTTCAGAGACCACACTCCCTAAAATACCTTGTTTTAAATGTTAACTTATTTTAACTAGGACAGATGTGCTTTGTTTCCATTATTTTGGCTTGCCTAAGGGACTGAAAAGGAGTTAAGATTCTTAAATGGACATCAGATCTTCACTATTGCTTCAGTCATATTCAAATCTGTTCAGTGAATGAAATTTGAACACACCATCTTGTTACTGTAACAGTTACTGAGTGTTCTGAGAAAAATATATTTTCTGAATAATTTATACTTGGTTCTCTTATGCAAAGACTGGGTTTAAAGGGTGAATTGAATTGAACTTGAATGTGAAATAACCACCCACGGAAGATTGAAAGGAGTACAGATAACATAACTTGAACATTCATTACAGAGCTCCAAATATGGAGGCAAATGATGGAAAAATAAATATGGACTAAAAAGCAGAATAAGAAAAACATGTTGTAACAAAAGAAAGGTACTAAATGAAAAATCCCAAGTGCTATACTAGCAAAGCTATGGTTCAATCTTTATACAATCTCTAACTATGGTGAAATCCAAATATAATTATGTCATCCCCATAATTTCCATCGATGGGGTTTCATCTATCCTAAAAATGAAACGCAGCCTTCATTACATAAAATTAACAAAAGAAAAGCAAGTATGTTCCAGCTATCTTGAGCAGGCTGAACGATATGATAGTGCTGTATCAAGTTTTCCCAGTATAAACAGGAGCAAACATTTTTCTAAAATCGAACTTACGTTGGGCTAGACACTCAAGGAAATGATGAATGTGTTTTATTCTTTCATTTGTGCTTCAAAAGTATTAAAACAGCATGACAGGACACTTTCCTTCTAATTTTTTATCAGTCTGTTATTTTATAATCCATGTTTCTCAGAGTCAGCAAAAATAAAACTTGATATTAAACTGGTTTGAGAAATAAATTAAATCCCATCCGCGAGGCTGTCTGCTTTGTTTCAAACCAGCGGCGACCTTATTGGTGGAAACCATGTGGACAGGACAACAGCCGACTTTTACCTTTGTGGCGGTGCTGACTGGTTCAATTTAAAGGAATTTTGTGATAATGGCTTCTAGTTATGTGAAAGGCATTTAACAGACGCAAAGAGGAAAAAAAAATCTATTATTGTTTCATTTTTATTCTAATCATCAGCAATTCGAATAATTAGAGTCTGGTTTGAGTGGACTCAACTGTACTTTCATCCATCTTATCATAATCCATAACATAGCATACTGACAATTTGTATTGTTTGTGTTATACTAATCATGCTTGACAAGTAAAGACGCCACTCAGCATGTTATCACTCTAGATAACTTATAAAAGTTTTGGGTGTATTAAGAACATGAATACAAAAAATACCTATAGAAAAAAAAAAAAAAAAAGAAGTTACAAAAAAAAAAGACTTAAGACTTTCATCTTTATTCCATGCAGTCCTGTATACAGGCAAATTGAGTGGTCACATAAAGATTCTTCTACAATAGTCTTCTGACTTGTTACGATGTACATCTATTCTTAATAAAGCACTGCCAAACCATTTAAAAATTAAAAAAACAACAACACAGAGACAGATGCTTCTGTCTTAACTGCCAAATATATAGCCTATCATCATTTCACTGAATTTATTATCATTATGAAGTCAACTATCCAAGACTCACTGCATTTACAACTGGCATAGAATTCAGTGGCTTCCTGAATAGGATGGTAAACTGTGGCAGAATGACTTGGTTGCTGTGGATCAAACATGGGTGTTCTCAACCAGAGGATGGGGTGGGGTTGCTCCATCCTCAGAAAAATGCACCCTAGAAACAGGAACATCAGGTCAACTGAAGCATTATCATCTCATCTTGAGACAACAGCACTTGATAGCTGGGCAGAGCTGATTTACTAGCACATGCATTCATTCTCTGTTGATTCTGACTTACATACTAACTATCTCAAAGTGATGTGAGACAGTGATGATACAACAAGTTCTATTCCGAGTTGAAAGTGTTTGAATCTGCCATCAATAAATCCTCTGATTTTATGTGGTAGTTGGGACCTGTGGAGAATTAATTGTGAATCCATGTTAAATGAGGTCTGATATTCTTGAAAGAGCAAACCTAAGCCCTAAAGAATCCACATAGACCCATTCAATTTCAGCTCAGTCACAGACAAATTAATGCACAGAACAGAAGCTGATAAACAGCTAGTATCAAATCAAGAATAACTTGCACACACACAATCAAGTGAGACACTGCAAAGCAGTCTATGATGACTAATGCATTTGATCTGAACTCTCCGTGTTACAAAACTCTAAAATCTTTTGTAGCCAGATAAATCCAGATTTTAAGAAAAAGATCTGCTTAACAACAAGAGTGAAGAGTCAAAAAAAAAAGAAGAGAAAATCAAGCTCATTTTAGAAAAAGTAACATCAATCATTTAAATGAGAATTTGTAAATATCCTATTAACTATTTAATGCAAGTTTTTTTCTTGACATCAAGTTTAAATGAGGCTATCTATGGCTATATTATATTTATAAGATGAAACATTAACATATGAAGCCCACACACATGAACACAACCCACCATTTGCCAATCTGATCCGTTCTATGCGTCTTCTGATTTCTTCTATGGAAATACCTTCTTCTATCGCAAGCAAGGCTTGAACAGCAGGACTTTGTAACTCATTTTCTGTAAGGTATAGAAATCAAACAATAAGGCAACTTAATTATACAGCATAATTTAAGTTTTACATGAACTTTCCAGTGAGAATACAATTCATTCTGTAACATGAAAGGAGTTAACCAATATTATACTCTATTCCACGATCTGAAAAAACATTCAACATAGCCTCCCCTCCAGAAATACAATACAACCTGCAAAATTTTTACTACGTTTACTATATTAAACTGAGATCACTTTATTCAAAGTATTATGAAGACTCCATAATCTACAGCATACCCTGCATCCAGTAATTATTAAATTTTCCCTTGAAAAACAAAAATTACTTGATTTCCTTGCAACCAAGATACATTTGTGTTCAAAGAGTCTATGTATCTTAGGGTGAGAACAACATGCACCAAATGAAGGCTACAGATGTTGGGTCATGACCACTGTTGATAATTTTTTATATAATAGAATAATTTTTCCTGTTACGTCTTACTGCCACATTTCTAAAATCCACTGCTTTCCTATCAATGAAATTACATTAGCACCTTGTGACCTCAAATGCAGTTATTTCTCTCATTATAAGGCAACACAGTAAACTGTTAAAACTAACATTAGCATAAGCTCAGTTATCTGCCGATTAGAAAACACTGAACTTTCATAGCTTATCTATGTCTCTCATGAAGCTGAAAGTTTGTCACCGCTTTATTGTCCATAACTGATATGTATGAGATAACATCACTGTACCAGGCTCTCCTAAAATGCAAATTATGATCTATTTGTATACTGTATATTTCTTCTGTCTAAGAATGATGCTCACTGCTGTAGAACTATGAGATCATAGTTCAATCACTATGAGATATATAAGAAAAATGAAAGGTTCTCTTTGACTTAATTTTGAGATAGGGCAAGAAGGTTGTGTGGAGTTATTATCTGTCATATAAAACTGCTGCCTCAACCATCTGGAAATCTTGCATCAAAAGTAATACTTTTTCTTTCACAAACTAAAATACAGAAGTGACACTCTCTCCTTCTCATTTAAGACACTCTCTCCTTCTCATTTAAAGCTACAAGAATAAAGCATGACTGCGCTATCTCTGAATTATATTCTCATATTTTCTCTTACAAAGTGCATGTAAAATTTCAGGAACTGTTCCAAATACACTAAAAATCCTAAAATGAGCCTTTTAACATCTGTTAGTCTGTAAGGAATCACCCTTTTCTCAAATTTCAAAATATATGACCTTAGGATCCTGATCCTAGACGTGCACAATATTCTCAGAAAATATTATCGATTTTCTAGATTCCTTTACTTACCAACTGCAGCTGTTGAGACTTGTTGTGGGTAGTGTAAACTTAAAGGTGCTTGCACATTTGAAGGTGTCGCATAGTGGCCTTGGGCTGGGGGTTTTGTCTGAAACATTCAAGTAGTGAATTGCTTGCTGACAACCTGACATTTCAAACTCAGCCTTTTGACTGGACACATTTAAATATATCCATGTCATGTGCTACACAATAAATATGAATAAAATGTTCTGATTTGGAGAAATTATTGATGCAGCGAACCAATTTATATATACCTTTGACAGTAATTCAGTGTAGCGGTTCTCTTGTACAGTTTGTGTTAATGGTACAGATAAATATTGCCTAAAGTATAGTGCATATGTCTGAATGTTTCCAATGAGACAGGCATTCATTACAAACCTTGTAAGTATGATGTCCTTTTTCAAACTCCCACAAAAATTGACAAGACAGCATTTATTTCCCTTACCCTATTTCTTATATTTTATTCAAGGAAAAAAAAAAAGAAGAAGAAAAAAAAAAACAGAATTACCGGCTCATGATTGGGCATGTTACTGGCAGATTCACCCCATGAAGAAAAGCCGGTGCTACTAGATGTATCATTTGGCTTTCTGTCTGTTACTCGTGTGCTCATAAGGAAAGGACAGTTCTGGGAAAACTTGGCATGCTCACTCAAGGGGTCATCTCCAACTTCCCACTGTCTGATCACTTTGCCACACGAAAAACAGATTACAGCATCGTCCCGCCCTGCAAAGCATCAAATGAATACCATTGTTTACTAGAAGATATCACTGCATGAAACAATCACTGAACTAAAATACATGGGAAAGGTCAGTTCGATCTGTAAAAGTATAATCGTCTCCATGTAAAAACCTGCTACCCAAGAACCTGGTCTGCCTAGGAATCCACCTCAGCTGCGAAACAGAACCTTTTCATTATAATATACTTATTAGAGAACCTATTTGGAGACAAAAATTCTCCCCAAGAGTCCATTGTTGGGCCAGTATAGGTAAATACTTATGCTATAATTTTATGTGTGAATGTCTGTTTGAGAGAAATACACAACATATGATAAAGTGGGAAAGGTTTGAGGGAAAAGAAAGATGAGAATGGGGAGATGGGGAATGTCCATCTTGACTACAGACCATTCTCATAGATACCAACACTTTGGAGTACTGCTCACGATTGGTTGTACATATAGGAGGGAGATCAAGCTTAGCCTCCTAGTGGCTAATTTCTTGACACTGGACTTCTGTCAATCTTGCTGATGGTAAACATGGGCTAATATACATCCCAATAAACGTACAATGGGAAGCATTTATAACAGGAAATTACTTATAACAGGATTGTCTTTAATCCCCATGTCCACTCTTATTTTGGCATTGGTAAAATATTATCTTGCATAGCAGCAGTCCTTGACAGTCGAGTTGCTTACAATAGAATGCCTTCATCTTCAACCTTCTGTGGGTGGTTATCTTGTAGGATACCTGTACCCCAGACACTCACAACAGTGCTACATCTGTATGCATTGCGGTACTCCAAAACTGCAGGAGTTTCAAATGGGTCAAGTACACTTACTAACATAATTGCTTGACAGCTATTATTTTATCTGCTTTGCTCAATGGGTCCACTGTAATAAAGGAGGGGGGGGGGGGGGGGCATGGGGTGGCGGGCAATGAGCTAATGAGCTCACCCACTGACTTGGGGGAGGAGAGAGGGGTGGCTCATTAATAATTCATAACATAATAGACAAAACAGGCTGAGGTGATGGGTCCTCATGGACAAAGAAAGGACTCACACGCATAGCTCTAACATTTGACAAGATAGACATGTATCTCTTACTATTCACTGACCATTTAGCCTAGTTGACCAATCAACAGTGATGAATACTGATAAATGCATTTGCATTTGTAGACATTTTTATGATGTTGATATCACATTGTGTTTCAACTGTTGTATGCCGTGGATTTATTCACATCGCATGTCTACTGCAGTCACTTTGATAGGTGTGCTATTCCACACATCACCATGATAGTGATTATGACCTTTCACCTCAGCCCCATGACAATGTACGCAAGAGATCGCGCATAAAGGGATTGGAAATGGTAATGAATACTGTGCACATCCATTTCTTACCTGTATAATAGAAACCTGCATTTGCAAGAGCATCTGCCCGCACAGGGCAAACCTTGGTCCAATCTCCCGGAAATGTGGCATGTCGTTCAGCAAATGTCTCCATGCTTTTCTTCTCACTTTCAGCTGAAGCTGTGTGGGTTTCTTTCATTTTCAAGCTACATACAAAAATAATGATAATAATAATAAAAAAACATACACATATACACACACACACACAGACACAGACACACAAATTAAACCTTAATAAAAAAAAAATCGGCTAAATTTTCATCCCAAAAAATTGTTTTTGAAAATATTTTCAACTGAACAATCCAGTAGAAAGTTCATTTTTTCACCTCTGTTTGCTGCATATTTACGACTGATGACGGTTGTGAATAATCCTACCTGCACCCAGTTCAAGCCATTTGACAAAAGAAACATATTTTATTGTGAATTAATGCTGACGCCTTTTGATGGGTCATACTACCTCAATTCACTGATTTTCCCATCCACTCTGCCATCCAATGATGTTATATTCACCCATAATTCGCAATTATATTTTATTATGATGTCTGCTATGATGGCCATACCAAAATTACACTAACAATTTCATATGCATTACAGTGTCTGTCGATTGGTAGCAGTCTATTATTTCAATATCAGTACATTATATTCCACAATTCATATTACTGATTCTAAATTCTATGTTTTAAAATGTGCTGCCTCGCCTTTTCCAAAGCAAAAACTTCAGTGCTGAACTGGTCAAGACAGTTCTATTGTTTCAATCATGCTAACTATGAGGAGGTTAGACATGAGAAATTATGCATAGGACATGAGACAATAAAATAAAATATGATCACTTGACATAAGAGACTGCATAAAAAATATGTGTGAAAACAAAATCTGTGTTTGGTTCATTCATGAAATAAAATGGAGAATACTGAGGAGTTTGTGCAGTAAGTCACAATGGACAGACTAAAGAACAGATGAATAGATAGATAGATGGATGGATGGATGGATGGATGGATGGATGGATGGATGGATGGATGGATGGATGGATGGATGGA